>NW_006499691.1:208604-266942 GCF_000471905.2 Amborella trichopoda | reverse complement strand
AATATCAACCTTGGAAGTTATTGTTGTTGTGCTAGCTTTCTTTATTTACTTTGTAAGACCTCGCCACTGTAAATTTGTCCTATCAATAGATGTATATATGTTTTGTCTGTCACATCTCAGGAATAACAGTACTGTAAATTCTTGGGGTGTGACAATATCCATCAAGTTGTATACTGACCGGCTATCAGAGCTTTCAAGGCATATTGGGGTCTTAGATGGTAAGTCCTTATTATATTATACCCCAAATGTGGTATTTGAGGTATATCTTTCAGACATATGATTTCATTATATTTATGAACATCCCATAGGGTCCCTCCATCCATTAAGCATGTATGCATATGACGACTGTTTGATCTTGATTCAACTTTACATCAATCCTAACAATTGATTTCATATCCCCTCATATGTTTAATCTTTGAATTATGTGTCTGAAAAAATACATTCAGCAAGCCGCCTCGAATGCTACACTTATGGCATAACAAAGCATGTGGCATTCAAAAATTTGGGTGGACTATGAAATCTGTCTTGCCTTTCTTTTTGCTTGTTAGATGACAACAACATGATCCTCCATTTATAACTTGTAGTACATATGCTTAAGAATTATAGATATAGTGCTTCAATTTAACTTGTGGTCATTGATGGATACACAATTAGAAGGATAGTGGATGAGAAATCTGAGTAGTGATTCATAGGTCTAGCCATATAGTGCGAATGATCCATCAGTTAAGACCCCATAAAGAAAGATGTGAAGGTTTTTTAGTCTAAAAGTGCAGCATAGCCATATCGTAGGCATGGTCATTTGGTTAAGACTTTAGAAGATAGATATGTGCAGCTAGTGAATCTAAACATACGACATAGCCATATTATATGCATGTCAGTTGGTTAAAACTTTAAGAAGAGAATCTAGACTAACGACATAGCCATATCATGGCATGGTCTATCAATTATGACTTAAACAAGAAGGTATATGGTGGTTCTGAGTCTTAGGCCTTTGGCATCTCTTGGTAAAAGCATCATGAGTCAGAGACATTCCTTAGATAAACTTGTCGAAGGACTTTTAAGGGTGTAGCCTTCGCACCCTTGCAATAAAGGGCATGAGTAACTAAAGGCCATAGTCATAGATTCCAAGGAATAACACATAGTTTATAGTCATATGAAAGGGAATATATGGAAATTTTTTAGGTCATACACCATGGAGCTTGTATAGGTTGTTTTGGTCATGCATCATGGACCTTGCCATAGGCAGTTTAAAGTCATGCATCACAAACAACATATACATAATAGTTTAAAGTCATGTGAATCGCATCGTAATATGGGGTTTTGCCTCCTAATACAAATTGGTTCCATATGCTCGAGTACATTTGATGGCAGTTGTT
Organism: Amborella trichopoda; assembly: GCF_000471905.2. Next base: position 265,566 of record NW_006499691.1, on the reverse strand, counting down.
GAACACATGAGACGCAATAGAGTATAGTGTCATTTTAAATATGCATGGTTTGACATATAAGTATGAGTGCTTATTGCTTAGAATTGGTCGGGACCTGGTTTTCTTGGTGAGAGAAAACACTCTCTTAAACAACTGCAAGGGGTGCACACGAGGAACATGTTTTAAGCGTACACGTGCACTCTTCTTTACGCGGATAGGGACCAACAATAAGAAAGATTTTACTGACAATGATGTGTTTTGGACACTTACCTCATCGTTTGCAGGTTAGAAGATACACTCGGACAATCGCCCTCTTAGAACGATCACGAAGCCCTCCAGTTGTCTGCCAGCACAGTTTGGACACAAATTATCTTCAAAATTTAATGCATCGTCTCGTTCATTTCACTCCAGGACTTGCAATGTGTGCTTGAAAATACCCCTCGAACAAGGATTGACTGGCACAAATGAAGAATAAAAGGAGAGAGATGACAGAGGTCCCTCTAGTCTCGCAAATTCCACAAAACTTAATAATCAGAGTGGCTGGAGAGTCCAAACTCTCTCGACTACTTGCTCAGGATGACTCCAACCGAGCGAGCAAGGGCAAGAGCGTGTATATCTCTTGCATCTCAACTCCACTGTATGGAGAGGAAGTTAGAGCGGTGATCTGAGTGCTTGAGACTCTTGAGGCTACTGTAGGAGGTATCAAGTTGCGTGAGTGATGAATATCGAGATGAAGGGAGAAAGGCGCTGAGAGAGAGATGAGGTCGTAGGTACTGCGATGAGAGAGAGAGAGGCATAGAGATAAAGACGGGACCGCAGGTTTGTTGCAGTTTCAAATTACTACGTGAAGCAAAGAGAGAGAAGCTTTCAAAGAGAGACGGGATCGCAAGTACTGTGGCACTGAACCTTGTCACGTGATGAAAGCGAGAGAGGCGTAGAGAGAAAGACGGGACGCAGGTCTGTTGTCGTTCCAAATTACTAAGTGAAGCAAAGAGAGAGAGAGAGAAAGGTGCTGAAAGAGAGACAAGGTCGCAAGCGTTGCGGCTCTGAAACTTATCATGCAATGAAAGTAAGAAAGGGCACAAAGAGAAAGACAGGACCGCAGGTCTGCTGCGAGTCACAGTTGGGGTGCGTAGACCACGGGGTAGGCTAGGGTGCCTAGGCTAAGGGTAAATTCTCTCTCTCCTCTCCACTGGATCTAGGAATTAGAAGCAAAGTCGAGTAAACCCAAACTAATGCCTCAATTTCATTAATAAGTAATCCAACCACTCTTACAATTGACCTAAGCTTGTTTATATAGAGCAACTCCCAAACACGGGTGGAACACTCAAAACCAAGCTAATATGCTGAAAATTAGACATTAAATGAATTAAAATAAAATCTCATTTTTTGACAAAATGACCAAACTACCCTTAAATCATTTGGGCGAATGACGAAACCATCCCTGCTTGAGGGACCTCTTGCCATTGCTAGATTTTGGGAGATTTTTCGAACTCTTGTGGCAGTGGTTGGAACGATCCATTGTCATAGAATTGATGTTTGATCGGTTCTAAACATTTTGATGTCCTTTGATCGCCTTGAAACGAACTTTTTTTAAAGGGTGAAAATCTGGCCAAGTCCATAGCTTTTGATCGCCAACATCGGTGATCCGTGGTGCTCCAAATCCTCTTTTTTATCTTGATTTGAAGAGGACATCGTCATGATCATTCTACACTAGGTTTTGTCTGATTTGATCTTTATTTGAGTACATTCCAAATATGTGAAGTCACCGAAAAATGGGACTCTGATGAACAGGAAATTCATATAATCTTCAACATTGAAATTTGTGCTATCCGGCCTTTAGTTGAATGCGAATATTATACCAAATTGTACCTCTCCTCGATGTGGTTGCAACAGACCCATATTTGCATCGATCTGATGCTCGGATCTCAGATTATGTCCTCTTGAAGTATGAGATGTCTTCTTTCAAAAATTCTGATTTTTATGCTTTTGGGCTTACCTTCTTTCTAGAAGTTCTCTCGTCTCGGACCACGTCATGAAGCGTGTCATATGTCAAAATGACTCTTGACTGATTTTGAGTATGTTCCAATTCCAAATAAGCGAGCGATGAGCACTTGAAAATCATCCCGAGGGGTGACAACACAGTTTCCAGATATGGCAACTGGTTCACTGAGGTCATACCGCAATAGTATGAAACTTACTTGTTTGTCGTAATTTGGGTTTAGAATGGTCTTGGAAGGTTCGATTGAGACCAAATTTGGTCCTTGGGGGTTTTTCGACACTCTGTATCTGATGGCGGTAGTCTAGTATTGTTTTGAAAAGTTACAAGGTATCTTTTCAGCATGTTAGGAGCTGGATTTGAGAATTGAGTTTCACTTTGATCATGTCAAATCTCATTGGAATGTAATGAAACTTGCGAGCATCCTTCGAGCATCCCAAACTACCATTTCATGCTTTCTGATGCCAGTCTAGTGTTCTTTTCAAGTTTCCTATTTTTAAGCTTATTTTGTAGTGTTCCTATGGTTTGGTGGTATCTTGTGTACCAACAAGACCATGGTGTACTAGCTCTCCCCTTATGCGACTCGGGAATACAAATACATAAAAAATGATGTATAACAACTTACCCCGCCGAATGTTGTTGTTCAAGAGGAGTGAGAAGTGTAGCATTCAGAACAAATGTAGTGTCAAAGGTCATCTTTTGAATTCTTACTAAGACATTTTTATTACCTCTTAACGGTCTTTTTCTTCTCAATCACCGGTGTTAGCACGATCCTTGAGGGGGAGATCATGCTAAGGTTTTCCCTTGGGGTATGACCAAAGTGAACTTTAGTAACTGGGGGCCTTTCTTAAGGGCTTTCTTCCCAATGCTACTAGAAACTGTTTTCTGAGAGAGTGTGTTGATAGGGTGCCTTGCGGAAGGGCATACCGTTCCATCTCAACAACATCTCTTATTGGATCAACTAGTGGGCTCCCTTGGTGGACATTTTGTCCCAATCTAGTTGCTTGTATTTGTAACAGCTGAGGGTCCTTTGGTGAACTTGACCCCAGTATTGTAGGAATTTCATTTTGGAACTGGGCCCGACTAGTGGGTGCCCTTGGTGGGCATTTTGTGCCAATCTAGTTGTTTTTATTTGTAACAGCTAAGGGTCCTTGACGGACTTGACCCTAATGTTGTAGGAATTTCATTTTGGCTCTGGGGCCGACTAGTGAGTGCCCTTGGTGGGAATTTTGTCCCAATCTAATTGTTTTCATTGGTAACAGCTGAGGGTCCTTGGCGGACTTGACCTTAGTGTTGTACGAATTTCATTTTGGTTCTGGGGTCGACTAGTGGATTCCCTTGATGGGTGTTTTGTCCCAATCTACTTGGTCGGGAAGGGCTGGTCTGGATTGCACCCAGTACCTTCCAATTTTCTTTCTATAGATGGCTGAAATCATCTTTCGTTAAGAAGTTGTACCAACCTGTTCATTATTCCAAGCACCCTTTTGGGTTTTCATCTGAACTGGGTAGGAGTGGTGCCATAAGCATGGTTTTCACTGACTCCTTTTATTGAGGTTCTTTTACCCGTGACCCTAAGGTCGCGTCCACCTTTGATTTTTACTTTTACTCATGGTGCCTTTTTGGGTTTTCACCGTGCCCGGTTTTCATTTTCAGGACTCTTTTTCTCATGGCTTCATGGCCATGCTCGCTTGTCATTTTCAATCATGGCGCCCTTGCAGGTTTTCACCATGCCCAATTTTTCTTTTCTTTTTTTTGTTTTTTTTTTTTTTTTTTTGCAATTTTACCCATAGTTTTGTGACTATGTTTGCCTAAAAGCTCTCTTTTACTCATGATGGTCTTTGTCAGATGCTCATCAAGCCTGGCTAAGTCTCCCTGGGTTAACAGATACCTTAGGTGAGCTATAAGAGGATGGAGGTGTGACGTAGCCACGTGTTTGTGTGGGAAAGCACACCAAGGTTGCGATATACGTGTGCTAGCGAAGTGCTCGAGAGAACTCTTTTGATGGGGTCATGCTTTTGTGACGGACCCGCAAGCCAAATGAAGCGTCGTCAGGAAGGCGAAGTGTTTTCTTGACGGAACCGCGAGCAGACGAAGCGTCGTCAAGAAGGCGAAACGTTTTCGTGGCAGACGAAGCGTCGTCAAGAAGGCGAAACGTTTCCATGATGGAACCACGAGCAGACGAAGCATTGTCGGAAAGGCGAAGTGACGAGAGATTGGCTTGTTGTCAGACGAAGCGTCGCCAGGGAGGCGAAGTGACAGGAGGCGTCACCAAGGAGGCGAAGTGACAGGAGATTGACCTGTGATCATACGAAGTGTCGCCAGGGAGGCAACACATTTCTGTGACCGGTTTGTGGATAAAGTGGCCTATAAAAGCGAGGCTAGAGGGAGAGTGGGGCATTGTTTGCCTTGGAATGCCTTGTTTTTTGGATCTTCTTCTTTTTGTAGAGAGAGAAAGGGAGGTTTCCCTCTTGAAGCATTCCTTTTTGATGTCATGGCTTTAACTAGCACCAGCATTCAAGCCTTAAAAGGTTCTCATGATGATCCTATGATCGACAGTGAGCTCGTGCCTCTGGATCTACACGGCTTTTTTGAGATTCTGAAAACAAAGTTCAAGCCTGTGCACAAGATTTTGAAGGTCATCAGGCCTGAACCCAATCTCGTCCATTGGAAAATGATGACGGGTTGTGGTGATTGCTGTTGGCCTATGACCCTTTTCATGGTAGTTGCCTCCAACTTCAATGTTCAGATCTTGGGTGTATCGTCAACATGCCCAGCAGATGATCATCCGCTTGGATCTTTGCTCATTGTTGCTCCCTTAACTACCATCTGGTTCGTCGCCTTGAACCAATGGTAAGAAGAAGAGAGTTTTTTCTTCTAGGTATTCGAAGTTGTCTCTAGCAAGAAGAATACCGCTCTCTTGAAGACATAGTAGTTATGGAAGGAGGCAGCGTATTTGGGGGCTATATTCATCAATGGTGGCCTTATTTAGAACAAATTCTTCTCTTTTGTAGCTACTGATGATTGTGCCATATCTGGTTTTCACAAAGACCATTTTTTTTTTCTTTCTTTTTTAACAGACATTGTGGTTCTAATGTGTGTTGACAGTATAAGGGGCCATGATTCCCTTACCTATCGAGTATAGTTGTGCATGAGTGTGTGTTAAACCCCCAGTCAAGCCAAGGGTTTGTGAATGGATCCATATGCTTGCATGCCCAGAGAGGCAGTGGTAATGGAATCAAGAGGGGAAAAAATTAAAAGCATTTGGCATGGGTCATATGTGTGTGCGTACCTGAAAATTGGAAGCTTCACGTCGAAGGCACGCGCATTGTTAAGTGAACATAATTATGCATGCAGAGTGGTAGAACCGTGTGGCCTTTGTGCTTTCCTGCGCGGGATAGAAGAGCTGCTCATCTTTTGTACTTCTTTATGTGGCAAAGTCGCGTGCCGTTTCATGTGATGTTTCACTTGCGCGTTATTCCTGTTTCCTTGTGACGGAGTCGAGCGACATTCTGTTTGCTTATGCGACGTGTCATTCCCTCGTTAGTATATAAAGGCGTGTCGAGGTACCTTTTCCTCAATTTACCCCAAGTTTTTTACTCAAGGTAAAAAACCCTAATTTTTTTTGTTCCCCTTTTCACCACCATTCTTCGAGCAAAATCCCTCACCATCGAGTGTCATTTGTAGCAATGGCTGGTACAAGCTTTGCCCCATCTCAAGGTATTGTCCTTTCTCTTAGATTTGGTCTCTTACTTTTTTTTTTTTTTTTTTTGGCAGTTTCTAGTAAATCTCTATTGAGTTCCGAATGTTTGGTCGACTTTGTCATTGCTTCTTTTTGGTCCATTTTCGCTGTCTCTTGAGCTCTGTGAGCATGAGTCCTTTCGCCAAAAACTCGTCACTGCCTCCTGTTGTGACCATGTGTGTTCGTATTAGCAGTGTTCGGGCGTGGTTATGCCTGTATTTGTGTGTTGCATGCTTTGCAACCAAACCTTGGCTTGGTTCAGAGAGTTTAGCCTTAAGAAGCCCTCGTCTCTAGCTAAGAATGCCTACGCGAGGAATCTTGCATGCTCTTGAGTTTTTGCGTGTGCGCATTGAGTCGTGCTCGATCTTGCGTGTGCTTGAAAATGCATGTGTGTGTTGTGACATGTGCCTGTGATTTGTGTACGCGCATCTGGTTGGTTCTATTTTTGCGCATGTCTGAACGTGTGTGTATCCAACTTTGTTCGCACCCGAGCCTGGGTTAGGGTACTTCTTAGAGTTTTATGCCTGAAGTCCACACAAGTATGCACTTGGGTGTGCCTGCTCTTGTGTACATGTTTTTTGTGCGACACGCATCTGCTCATGTGTACGCACTGATGAGGCGTCACTTAAGTCGGCCTTTAGAGTTATGCGCGTGTGTGGTTGCATGTGAAAATGTTGAGAGTGTTGTTTTGAGCTTTCACATGTGTATGTCTCCTCGGGGTCCAAGTTTTGAACCCATATGTTGCTCACTTTTTTTTTTGTTCTTTGTAGTGAAAATCCTTGACGCAAACCAACTGCCCCGTGAGGGGGAATTGGGAACCAATTCTGATACAAACACCTCTTTCGTCAGAGGGACCTCGCTTGGTGACCTTGAGCCTTCCAAAGAGATAGGGTGGCCTTTGAGAATCACCTACGTAGGGGAAGATGCTCGACTCTGTAAGTACGAGGATGCTGACGGGGAGCCTCTCATTCAAAGGGATAGTATCCTCCTTTATCATTCTCTCCACAGGGATTTTGACTCCAACGAGGACTTTCTTACACTATGAAAGAGGATGCTGGCAAAGACAAACTGTCACTGGGCCGCTGGTGCATTTCATTTTAAGGGAGAGCACCAATACATGCCTGGGTATAGTACTTGGACATTCGATGTCCTAAACTCTCATGCCGAAACCCTGAAGGCATGTGGACTAGCCGCGGCGTGCCAATGCTCAGTCGACTAACGACCGCTGCTCCAACGCCATCAAAGCTCTATTGAAGACATGGCGTTGTAAGACCATCAACTAGCACTTTGATGGAGGTGAGGCATGGATCACTCTCCTTAACCAGTACATCGTAGGTGGCTTGCCCATGCTGGGGGAGATGTAAGAAGAGTTTGTACTTAGCAACAAGACCATTTTGGAAACTAGCCAATCAATGGCCAGCCACCCCCTCCCGACCTCTATGAGTTGTTTGAGATTTACCAACTCTTGTATACTCAGAGACCAAACTCAAGTCTGAAGGGGTGCATTTCGAAGCATGAAGGGACTATTTTTATGGGGACCGCTAAGATGGTGAGGATGCTAGTTCGAGGGCCCTGTGGGAGGATGAGGCACTGAGAGAGAAGGCAATTAGGGCCTCAAAGAGATCAGTTACTCCTCACAAAAGAGGGGAGAAGGGCCATGTTTACCTGGCCACCTACTTGGTCCTTTTCTTGTGTAAGTTCGCTCTGCCGGGGGCAAGGGCCTACATCATCTGGTCAGACTGCTTCTATGTGGCTTGCATGATGGCTCAAGGGAGCGAGTTTGCTTTGGCTCAGCCCGTTCTATGCAATATTTACCACGGGCTGGGGGCTATTGCACGCGGTAAGGCTCCCTCAAAGGACAACATGAGTGAGGTCTTGGTAGGTGAGGGCTTTCCCGAGTGTTTTACGATGAGCATCCCGATCCACTATGTCTCCGGGTGGCTCTCAGGCTATTTCCCTTAGAGGAACACCACCCCACATATCACTGGGGCGTATGAGATAAATGGGAGTCTTACGGAGGCCACCTGCCCTCATATGTTGATGATTGCCGAGATGAATGATGTATTCAGAGGGACCAGGAGAGGCTTGTAAACTTCTTTCTGACACCTCTTTCTTTGCCTGTGGGAGCCCCATTTTCAGTAGGTGGCCCTACTAATAATGTTTATATAGATTCCTTCGGTGGGGTCTTCGATGGGCTAACCATGGAGACAAAGGAGGCCATGTACCTCCTATGTGTGAGGGGTTGCATCCTTCCATACAGAGGTGTGGGAGATAGAACTTTATAGAGGGTGGTTCTTTTTCTGTCTGGGTGTCTTTTTTCATTTCTTGCGGTTCATGGCAGTTACCTCTTCAAAAGTAAGTTCCAAAGGAGGTGGTGATAGTTCTTGCGATGCTGTCACATGAGTGATTTGATTGACAAAGAACGACCACAGAGTTAGGTTTGGGTGCCCCGAGTAATCAATGCCTTCTTTCTAAATATACTGAGATGTTGTAGTCTCGATGGTGGCGAAGGGTGCTAGCATCCCTTTACCATCAATCAAACCCTAGTTATTGGACGGATCGTAATCCATTTTTCTCATTATCTAATGCGTCATGGGACTATAAAGATCTCATTTGGGCACAGATGCGACATCTAGAAGAGTGTTATTCTGAGGGTTCTCTTGAACAACTGTTTTCTAAGTTTCTGTGATGAAACCTGGTCAAGGAGCGAGAGCGGGTCTTAGGGGAAAAACCTCTTCCATCCTAGCCTTTCCCTTTGCAAGGACCACAAATTTTTCGAGACATGAGACACACACGACAATAGAGTCAAATGAAGGAGACGCATGCACGACAATAAGAAGGAAGGCTTGCTACTGCGCATGTGGATGAATTAAGGCCATGCATGGCAACCACTGCACATGAGAGAAGTGGAGAGAGAGAGAGAGAGAAAGCAGCGTCGTGGGTGTAGAGAAAAGACTAACGCCATGCGTGTAGAGGAGTAGCATCGCGCATGTAGATGAGCAACGCCACGCATGTAGAGGAGTAACGTCGTGCGTGTAGAGGAGTAACGTCGTCCATGTAGAGAAGTAACGACGCTCGTGTAAAGGAGTAACGGTGCACAGGTAGAGGAGTAATGTCGTGCGTGTAGAGGAGTAACTCCGCGTGTGTAGAGGAGGAATGCCGCGCATGTGGAGGAGTAACGCCACGCGTGTAGAGGAGTAACACCATACGTGTAGAGGAGTAACACCATGCGTGTAGGGAAGTAACGCCACGTGTGTAGAGGAGTAACGCCACGTAGGTAGAGGAGTAACATCGTGCGTGTAGAGGAGTAACGCTGCATGTGTAGAGGAGTAACACCGCGTGTGTAGAGGAGTAATGCCGCGTGTGTAGAGGAGTAACAAAGTGTGTGTAGAAGAGTAACATTGCACGTGTAGAGGAGTAACACCACGTGTGAAGAGAGGGCACCGTCGTGAGTGAGTAGTGCCATGCGTGGATAGCACCGTGCGTGGGTAGCGTCGCGTGTGGGTAGTGTTGTGCGTGAGTAGCATTGTGCATGAATGGGAAGAACAAGACAAGAAAGCCATCACCAAGGGTGAAAGAATAAAGAGAAGGGCAGTGCCATGAGTGTAAAGAGCAAATCTCACAGCTGTCATACATGTCAGCGCTGCACTTGTCAGTGTCGTACGTGTCAGCATTGCCCAAAGTCAGCCACAGTGACTTTCACCTACCAAGTTAAGCACAATGGATCCTACATACCTTGGGTACTTAAGCACTCTCCCCTTCCCATTTCACCGTCGTTTCCCTCTCTTTTCCTCATACTCTCTCTCTCTCTCTAAGAACCAAAGTGAGAGTTAACTGCTGCCTTTAGAGAAAGTCATTGCTTGGAGCTTGAGGTGCCCTGCGAGTGGGAGGTTTTAAGGCACCGTGAACATCAGGTAAGTAGATTTAATATCTATGCATCACTTAATTTGGTAGTGATCAAATTGAGTAATAAAGATAAGTAAAATGATAAAATGAAGAATATGGGTGTGGTAGAATAAAATGAGTTTGAATGATTGATTGAGTGTCGTAAATAAACTTGTTAGTTGGGGAAATTTGTGGAGTAGCTCACTTGTAAGACTAGTTTAACATGAATAAGGTGTTGCATTAAAGTTTGTCTTGGCTTGTGAGATGTAATGGGTTCTTGGAAGCATGTCAAAACTTGCAAAAGGAATTTCCAAGAACTGTGAGGGTTTTTTTATTGAATTTTTCAATAACCAAACGGTGTCTAAATGAGCTCAAATCGGTCTTGAATGAAAGATGTGCTTATCTGCTACAATTTTTTACCACCATGTTAAAATTTTGTATGGGTAAGAGATATATCCCAAAATGTGGGCATGTCACTGTTCACAGTTGTAGAAAATTCCAGCAACTGTCACTCACTTTGAGTCGAGCTCTGGACCTATCCAGTGATGTTCAGATACCTTCGAACTACCACTATTATAAAGATCTATAGTAAAATTAAAGTTACATGTTCAAATCATTTTGAAACTCCCCCTAGATTGAAAGTTATGCCCCTAGAAGAAGGGTACGTCACTATTACTCGCCACAGAAAATTTCAGTTCTGTGCTAGTCCTGGTAATAAATTGTTTTGTGCACAAACTTTGCCCTAATGTGTTAAAATCACTTTTATATGAACAGTGAGTGAGTCTATTTCGAAATTGATTTTGGAGCCATACCAAAATTCTCCATGATCTGAGAATGGCATCCCTTTTTCTTTGAGGATGCCACGGTTATGAATGTAGTGAAATTGGGCACCCCTTTAATGAACTATCAACTTAAGTGATAAAATGCTATCAGTGATAATTGGTACGCGTGAGTGTCATGTGATAGTTTTCATATGATGAATGCTGCATGGTAGGTGCCATGGTGTTATGTGAACAATGATATGTGACCACGTGATAAGTGATAGCTGATAAGTACAAATACCATGTGATAGCTCTACGATAAATGTTACATGATAAATGCCATAGTGCTAATGTGATAAAGTGTTATGAATGCTAATTGATAAGTGTAAGTGACAGATAGCCCTCTTATGACAGATGTTCATGCTAAATGGCATAGTGTACATGATAGCTGTATATTACTGAACATGACTTGGACTTTACATACTGAGTACTGTTACGTTATGATAACTGTGATACTGACCACTACGCAATGCGACACTCATCAGTAGTGGGTACTGTTATGCTGAAAAAAGTGATCCCGACAATGTTTCCTAACTCACTAAATGATAGGAGGGAGTTAGGTGAAAGTGAAATGGGAGGGTGGCAACCCCCCCCTTGAAATTCATATGATGAGAGTAGTGAGTGATGCCTTGCAAGATAAGTTCCTATAGAAACCTCAAAGTGCGTTGGGGACAGTGTACATGAGTACGAGGACATTTTAGAGTGGGTGACGGACTTGTCATTGTCCTCCCTTCTGAGGGATGGTAGAAGTCCTAAACAATAAGATTGGCTTGGCTTGATGAATAGGACTTCTACTCCGGGAGTAGGAGAACTGAGTGAGTGGGTAATGCTGGAATTGTTCATGTGAATGATAATGATTGTATTGGCTGCATAATAATTATGATATTTTGCTATGACACTTGTGACAGATGCATTGATGTGATTTCTGCTTAATATGACATTTACACTATGATTGCTTATAATTGAAAGAATGGTTTATGACACATGGATAGACTTAATACTGATGCATAGCACCTAGATCTACTTATTGGCTATATAGCTCATCCCATTGTATCTCCCCTCCTTGTAGATTGATAATGACAGGTCAAGGGCCAGGAGCACCTGTTTTGCAACTAAGAGTCGAAGCCATTTCCTTTAAGAAGAAACTCAGATCTTGTATTTAGCTGGGCAGGTTAGCCTGGAGTTTTGTTTATCTTGGAAAAATGTAATATTCGGCCCTGATGCCCCAGACTCAAGTGTAATATTTTTGGAAGAAATTTCATGTAGTACAATTTTTCATGATGTATGGATTGTCTAAATTTTAAATACTCACATGTACTTAAAATTACTGTTTTAGTTCTTTTTATGGCTTGCTTTGATCACCGATATTAAAGTGTTAAATCCACTCCGACCTGAGTGACATACGCTACCTTGGGATCACAAATCCGCACTCGGTCACCCTCTGTCAAGTACGGAATAGGGGTTGGGGGTGGGGTCATGACATCCTTTTTTATAACCTCCACTTGGCTGAGCAATTCTTGTATCTATTCTTTCAGCACCTCAATAGAGGCGCACCTTTGAGATTCATACTGCGGTTCAAGAGCGCCCATGAAATTATGGGTCGGGGATGAAGGACTGCTCATAGCTTCCTGATGGGTGATTCAAGTTTCCATCACTGGGGTTGGGGACTACAAGACTTCAGGGATCTACAAGACCTTGGGAGTATCTTGCTAGTAGGGAGTAGTTGGTGCGAGGTAAGAAATATCTTTCTCCCTTTTAGGGATTGAGTGTTTTAATACATTTTGCAACACCTTGGGTCCCTGATGCGGAATAAACGAGATGTCGGTCAATAAAGCCCTGAATTGCAGTGCAATTCTTGACAGTCTCATAATTGCTCCAGAATGGATGAAAATGTTCCAAAGCTCTTCAAAAGGCCACCTGCCAAGTTTTGTCATAGTCTGACATGTTTAAGATAGTGTAGATAAAGAAATAGTTTCGAAAAAATCAGCCTCCAACATCCTGAAATGGACCCTATAACTGAAGGCCAATTAACGGAGTCTCAAATGGTTGTGGGACCATTGCCATTGGATCCGGCATGGTTGAAAAGCCCTAGGGGTCAATTTTCAGCTTAAACAGATTTTTCAGGACAAAGTTATAGGCAAAAGACTGAAAAAAGGTGAGGCCGCATGCTATTCCCATGCGCCCTCCCTACACCAATCTCCAGTAAAGGAGATTGGATTGCACAGTCACGAGCAACAACTTTGATGACTCATATCTCCCTCATTACGAGTCGGATCACGCTAAATTTTTGCAAGCATGTTCGTCTCGTCAAGACGAGCGTTTTGATGTGTGGCACATCCGGTGACGATGTCCGAGCAGCGAGAAAGGCTAGAGAAAAGACAATGATTTGTGATCAAGGTTGCAAGAAAATCAATAGTAGCATGACCCCCTCGAGCGACCATATCACGGCACTCACGTACTTGATCGACATGAAACTAGTTGAGTTGTATGTGTAAGGTCCAAAGCTATATTTGGTCTGAACCCTGCACATGATGAATGGTTAGATTTGGCATATGAAGGTATTCAATTTGATGCAAAATTTTGGCTGTCAAAATCTAAATTCCGATAAAAACCCAAGAAGGTAAAATCTTCATTCAGGCACGAATCGAGCTGCGTTTGTTGCAATGCGATTGTAACAGCATGCTCAGTGCAATTCAGCGCAAAACTCAAGAAAATACATCAAGAAACGAGTGCACTATCGATCAGAAGTTTTCAAGATTCGTACAAATTTCAAGTCCCATGATCGTGGCTTAAAAACACGATCCATAGCTCGAAATTAGTATCAAATCGATCCTCATGCCGAGTCCAACAAGAAAGTGATCATCTTTTGGTCAAACGGGTGCCGGAGCAACCCCGAATCATCCATGGAAGATCACGCACACTCTAAGGCAGCAATCGGGAATGTTTTGGAATTTCTTGTATTGTTGGGCAAGGGCAAAACCATAATTTTGTACCCATTCTTACATTTTATTTTAATTCAAATAAATTGTAATTATCATCAATCAGGTTAGATTTTGGACATCCACCCATGTTTTGGGCCTAACTCTATAAATATCATGTTATAACTCATTGTAAAGGACCCTCAATTGATGAATGAAAATTTTGAGCATTAAGATTGTCGGCACGTCAAAAAGAGAGAGAAAGGTGAGAGAAGAAAAGTTTAACAACCTTGGCGAAGATAATTTTCTCTCTCCTCCTCTCTCCTTTTTCACTCTTCATGTTCTCTCTCTTATTTTCTCTCTTTCTCTATCTTCTCTTTTCTTTGTTTCTTTCTTCCTTCTTTCTCTCTCCTCTTTTGCTCCTCTCTATCTCTCTCTTCTCTACCTCAAACATGCACGACAGTAAGCATTGTCGTGCATGTCTCTCTTTCTCTCTCCTCTTCTGTCTTTCTCTCTGTTTCCCCTTCTGCATCTCTCTTCTCTCTCAAACATGCAGGGCAATAAGCACCATTGTGTATATCTCTCTTTCTCTTCTTTCCTCTTTTCTCTCTACTCTCTCATTCTCCCTCTTTCCTAATCTGTTCTCTCTCTTACCTAATCTTCTCTTTCTTTCTCTTTCTCTAATTTCTTTCCTTTCTCCCTTCTCACTTCTCTATTTCATAATCTCTCTCTTTTCTTTCTTGTGCTCTCTATTCTCTCCTTTCTCACTCCTCCCCAGTCATGCACGGCGATGCCCATCGCCGATGTCCTCCTTCTCCTGGAACATGCACACTGAGCTGAGCCTTAACCCGAGTGACGGGCAGGGCCTCTGTCCAAGTTCCTTTATCCCCATGTTATGCACGGCAATGATCATCACCGTGCACGACATTTCTTCCCTTATTCTCTGACAAGGACATTGAACCGAGCCCTTTCTAGCACGCACGTCAATGCCTATTGTCGTGCTTGTCTTCTCTTTTCTCTCCCTTATCTCTCTCCATCTTGTCATAAACAGCAGAACCCATTGCCACCCATATTCTCTCTTTCTCTCTTCCTATCATGGACGGTGGAATTTATCGCCCTTTATGTTCGCTCATTCTCTCTCTGTCCTACAATGGACTCTCTCCTACAATGGATGACAGAACCTATCGCCCTCCATGTTCCTTCTTCCTTTCCCCCTTTCTCTTCCCTCTGTCATGGATGGCAGAACCCTATTGTCGTCCATGCTTCTTTCCCATTTTTCTCTCCTCTATCATGGCCGACAGAACTCTATCGTCGTCCATGTCTCTTTTCTCTTATTCCATTTTCTCTTTTCTCTCCTCTCTCTTCTCTTTCTCCTCTCTTCTATCTTCTCTCTGCTTTCTCTTCTCACTTCTCTCTATTCTTTCTCTCTCTTCCTTCTCTCTATTCCTTTTCTCTCTCTTCTTTCTTCTCTCTATTCTTTCTCTCTCTTTCATCTCTCTATTCTTTCTTTCTCTCTCTCTTCTTTCTTCTCTCTATTCTTTCTCTCTCTTCCATCTCTCTATTCTTTCTTTCTCTCTCTTCTTTCTTCTCTCTATTCTTTCTCTCTCTCTTCCATCTTCTCTTTTCTCTCCTCTCTCTTTCGTCTTCTCTGTTCTCTCCTCTCTCTACTCTTTCTCCTCTATTCTTTCTCTCTTCTTTCTTCTCTTCTTCTCTTTCTTTCTCTTCTCTCTCTGCTCTCTTATCTCTTCTCTCCTCTATTTTTCTCTCTTCTCTCTTCTCTCTTCTCTCTTTCTTCTTTCTTCTCTCTCTGTCTTCTATATTCTTCTCTCTTCCTTCTTCTCTCTTCTTTCTCTTCTTGCTTCTCTCCTCCGTTTTCTCTCTTCCCTTCTCTTCTCCTTCTTCTCTCTCTTATTCCCTTCACTTCTCTTCTTTTTTCCTTCTCTTCTCTTCTTCCCTTATCTTCTTCTTTTCTTCTTCTTCTCTCTCCTTTTCTCTTCTCTTCTTCTTCTTCTCTCTCCTTTTCTCTTCTCTTCTTCTTCTTCTCTCTCCTTTTCTCTTCTCTTCTTCTTCTTCCCTCTTCTCATCTTCTTTTCTCTCCTCTCTTCACTTCTTCTTTTCTCTCTTATGTCTTCTCTCTTAATTTCTCTCTCTTTTATCTTCTATCGTGTCTCTCCACTCTTCCTCTTCTTTTTCTCTTTCTTCCCTCTTATCTCTCCTTCCTTTCTTTTCTCTTCTCTTCTCTTTCTCTCTTCTCTTTTCTCTCTCTTTCTTCTCTCTCTTCTTTCTTCTTCCTCTCTCATGTGGTGTACCTACCCTTGTTTCTTAACAAGGTTCTCGAGAGAACGGTCTCAAATCTCGGGTTCTCTTTAAAACCGAGACACGTGCCACCAGGTCATCACGACCCGGGGGCAAGATCGAGGCATCTAACCACTAAGATATGCAAAACCTTAGGGATTTGCAAGACTTTGAGATCATCTTGCTGATAGAGAGGAGCTAGTGTGTGGTAAGCAATACCTTCCTCCCTTTCAGGTAGTGGGATATGCAAAACCTCAAGGATTTGCAGGACTTTAGGGATGTCTTACTGATAGAGAGGGGGAGAGTGAGGTCAGCGAACGCCGACCTCTTCAATTCATAGGACCTTGGGTATTTGCAACACCTTGAGCTGGTTTGCGAGATAGTTGATCTGAGGAGCAAAGGAAGCATCACTCTCCTCTCTTAGAGAGACTAAAATGCGCAAAACCTTTTGGTCAACTTTTTGTTCTTCTTCAGCGAGGCGTGCCACCTCAGCCTTGAGGAAAGACGTGGGGATGTGTAACACGTTCATGCCATCATGAGCATAAGTGTTCGCAGGTGTTAGCTGGCTCAAGTTATTGACCTCTTTTTTAATATGCTCGATTTGAGCCTCCATCATAAGGGATTCTTACAAGGAGGGAGTAGGCGGCGAAGCTTCTCCTTCGCGCTCTTGACATGTCATATCCTTCTGAGCTGCGGGGAGATTTCCATCGACAAGTGTCAAAGGAATGACCTTTTCATATATCTTTTCTTCCTCGAACATGTGACTAAGTGACCTTGTCATGTCTTTGACATCTTCATGAGAGGTCGGAGTAGTCTCTCTCAAATTTGGGTCACTAGATTTCACAGGAAAAATCAGCTCTTGAGAACGTATTGAATTCGCAAAATATTATTTGGCATCAGCATAGTGCGACTCAGTGATGGGAAACGGTCTCTTGTCAGCATAAACCATGTGTTGCCTTCCGTCTTGACTATATTTGAAGCATTGATATAGCATGGATGGAACCACCCCATGATCATGTAGTCAAGGACAACCCTGTAGGATATTGTAAGAGGTGTTTGTGTGAATGACAAGGAACAACATGGAGGTGTTCAAATCACCAATCTTGAGCTTAAGACAGATGGTGCCAGCTGGTTTTTCTCACAACTGATTGATTTTGTCAAGCTCGTGGGCTCAAGCTGCTCAATGCTTAACCCAATTCGGGTAAGCATCCTTCGGGGCATAAGATTCACTACTAATCCTCCATCCAGCATGATCCGGTTGACTTGATAGGTGTGCAACTCGCCAGTCACAAAGAGAGGTTGATTGTGGAACTTCTCTCGCAATTGCAGGTTGTCTTCTGAGAATGTGATAGCCATGCAACTGTTAATTATTTTAGGGTCTACCTCAACTCGTTCGATTTTCGTTTCATATACTTTGGGATGGGAGAGATCTTGTACTAGAGCCATACGAAAGTTCTCGGATAACACGAGAGCGTCATAGACACTCAGGAGTGTCGGGAGTTTCTTTAAGTGCCCATTCACATTACATTTGACGTGGTCAGCCTCAAGAAGAGTGACCCCTTGGTTTACCACTGGTTTTAGAGAGGTAGGTGGTGATGGTGAGGTTTGTGAAGAGGAAGCTTTGGCTACGTCTGTCAAGAATAATCAGTTGTAGCTATGGGGTTAAGAGAAGAAGCTACGGGGTTAAGAGAAGAGGGTTGGCTGGATTGTGCAGCTAGAATGGGCATAAGTAAGACAATACAAGGTGAGGGTTGTTGATGCTGGAATTTTAATGTGGGAAGCTGAATGGTGTGAATAAGGGATAGGTGGAGGCCCAGGGTGTTTAAAGAGAATTATGAATAGAGATAGATGGGTTTGAATAGGGAACCAGTGGTGGTCCATGATATATCAGGAGCTTAGATGGGATCGGCCTCTGAATTGGCTTTAACCTTCTTCTTGACCTCAAATGTGTTCGGTCAACCAGGGCTATTGTGCTTCCCTCATGGATCACCAACATGTGGCATGCTTCATAAATTTAAGAACTCTCCCCTTTCGAGTTCCTCCATAATTTCCCCAAGTCGGCTTCTGCCGGCCACTGGGGCCCCTTCTCAGGCTTTGGTTTTAAAAGCCGATTGAATGTCTCTTCTAGAGTGGGGTGTGCGCCATTTCTGGCAGCAAAGGCTATAGCATCCGCAACACTTAAGAATCCAACCCTTTGAGCGACCATCTTTCTTATTTGTTTTATTTGTGGTTTGCTGGTATTTCCAAGCTTGAGCTCTTTGTTAAGAGTCTCAAAATCTGGGCACTACATGGTGAGTTTAGAGAGAGGATTTGAGGGGGAAGAAAGGTTCAAAGAACTGGGAATGGAGAAAGGGAGAGAGCTTTCAAGGTCAATATTTGGCTAGGCTTAGGGAGGCTTTTAAATTCCTCACTCTCATTAGATGGGCTTGAGGTCTTTTTAACATCATGACCCTCGTTGGACTATTGCAGG
Organism: Amborella trichopoda; assembly: GCF_000471905.2. The sequence goes on along the minus strand of NW_006499691.1, from coordinate 247,460 downwards.
GGATCTTTAAGGTCTTCACCATGCCTAGACCGCTGAAGGGTTATTTTATAGTCTTCACCTTTATCAGACTATTGTGGAGGGCTTTTAGTATCCTCACCTATGTCGAATAAATTTTGAATTGTCTTCATGGTTATGTATTGACCGCCCTTGGCAAAAAGGACTTGCCTTGGGATGAAGTCATACAAAAGGAAGAGAGGTGAGTGGGGGAAGGAGTGCTGCTTCGATTGAGCATTCAGGAGGCTTAAGTCTATAGCGGTGAGCCTGCGGACCCCTTTTATTTTTCTTTCTTTTCTCAACAGACTGGGCTTCTTGAGATTATTAGGGCATGGGCGCTGCATGGGCCTGGTGAAGGGCTTCCCTCTTGAGACTTTTCGCCTTTCCACAACCATGATAAATTATCCATGATCCACATGTCCTAACAAGGATCGGAAGAGCTGATGCTTTTGAGATACCAGAGGCAGGAACTGCACTTGTTTGGGCTTTTCCTGTGGCGGAATTTCGATTTTATGGGTCTCTTTTGGAGGTGAGGATGGTGTGTCACCCACGACTATCTCACTGCTTTTTATGAACCTCTCCAAAATAAATCAGAATCCATGACAGTGGTACAAGTCATGTCCTTTTAATTGGTGATATTGACACCACAAGTCTTGGGACTTTCCTTTCATCTGTTTTAGCTTCTTGGGTGTGCAGGGCACAATCATCTCTTGCTGCACCATCACATCGAAGAGAACACGGAACGTGTGGGGAGACAGTTTAGTCATGAGGTCGCTGTAGATTGGCTCCTCTTAGGCTATGACCACATGTGAAGCCTAGGTAGTCTCAAAAGTGTGAAGCCTCGGTAGTCTCAAAAGCTTTCTTAAGACTATCTGGTTAAGTGCCTCGATCTCACCCTCCGGATTTGGAATGATCGGGCGGTATGCATCTCGGGTTTCAAGGGCGACCCGGGACTTTTGAGATCGCTCTCTCCGGAATCTCGTTCGAGAACCAGGGTAGGTATTACGAACCGGTGAGAGAGGAATTTAAGGTGGGTTCGAGACTTACTCAGGCTGGCTCGCGTGGGCGCCCTCTTAGATCACGAAGAAAGCCCCCTAGTAAAAACTGGTTCGGAATCGCCTCCCTCGGCTTGTATTCTCCTATTTTTTGCAATCACACACATATGGCAAATGTTATTAGACAGGTGGGTCGACGGACCTCACCTTTTCCTCTTTGATGAATATACACAAGAATGCGCACTCAAAAGAAGAAGAGAAGTATAAGAGAAGAAGGATAGGGGAGAGAAGAATTTGATTAGGGAGAGAGATCAACACAATGACTAAGCTGGTGAATAATAGACCTGACGAGGTAGTAAAATGGGCTCGGTAACTCAAACCGGATCAAAGGATTACTACTATACGTCAATACCAATATTGACTAGCTATGCACGATGGTTAGTCTGTCGTGGCAATAAAGCGGGCACAATAATCTTGGTACAACAACATTACGGCTAGACGGCAGGACAATCATAAGAGGCTAATCTCAATTCCTTCTTAATCAAACGAAAGGATAACAAAAAGAATTTGAAGGTCACAAACAGAGGGTAAGAAGCAAGAGAATAAGAAAGAGGAGAAGAGAAAGAGAGGAAGAGAAAGAAAGAAGGATAAGAGTGTGAGAGACATAGTCGGCACTAAGCATTGCTGGCTGGGTTGAAGGAGGAAGAGACGGAAAGACACAGTCAGCACTAGGCATCGCAGGTTGGGTTGGAAAGAGAAGAGAGAGATGGACACAGTCAATGCTAGGCTTGCAAAGAGAGAGAAGACACAGTCGGCACTGGGCACCGCGGCTTGGTTGGAAGGAGAAGAGAGATGAAGGACACAATCGGTGCTAGGCTTCGTCGGCTATGTTTAAGAAAAGAGGAGAGAGAAGATGCAGTCCGTGTTGAGAAGACACAGTCAGTGTTGAGAAGACACAGTCGGTACTGAGCATCGTCGACTGTGTGAGACAGAGAAGGGAGAGAAGATGTAGTCGGCACTAGGCTTCATCGACTATGTCAGACAGAGAAGAGAGAGAAGATGCAGTCGGCACTAAGCTTCGATGGCTATATTAGACGGAGAAGGGAGAGAAGATGCAGTCGGCGCTAGGCTTCACCGACTGTGTCAGACATAGAAGAGAGAGAAGATGCAGTCAGCGCTAGGCTTCGTCGACTATGTTAGACAGAGAAGAGAGAGAGAGGATGCAGATCGTGTTATGTTTCGCCTACTATTTCAGATAGAGAAGAGAGAGAAGATGCAGTCAATGCTAGGATTCACCAACTGAGTTGGATGAAGAACAGAGGGAGATAAAGATGACAAGAAGAGAGAGAAAAAGAGATAGACATGAGAAGAAGAGAGAGAAAGAGAGATATAGATGAGAAGAAGAGAAAAAGAGAGATAGAGATGAGAAGAAGAGAGAGAAAGAGATAGAGATGAGAAACGAAAAAGAGGGGAGGAGAGAGAAAATTATCTTCCCAAATGATACCAGCCCTTTTCTTCTCTCTTCTCTCTCTCTCCAAGACATACTCACGAACTCAAGCAAAATTCATAACTTTATTGATTGATCCAATAAAATGAATCCGGTCTTTTTACAATGAGGCATTGCCTGTTTATATAAAATTAGGCTAAAACATGGGTGTACGTCCAAAAACTAGCTAAAATTGAAGATAATTATAATTTAATTGAATTAAAAGAGATTCTGAAAATGGGAGCAAAAGAAGTGTTTTGCCCCTGCCTAACAATATGTGGCATTCAAGAATAGTCCTTGTTGCTGCCTGAGAACTTGCATGATCTTCCATTATTGATCCAGGGTTGTTTTGATTCTCGTATGATCAAAATATTATTGTTTTCTTGTAGGGCTCAGCACGACAATCGTTTTGATACCAACTTCAAGCTATGAATCATGCTTTTTAGCCATGATGATGAGACTTGAACTTTGGATGAATCTTGAAAGCTTTGGATCGATTGTGTGCTCGTTCCTTGATGTTTTTTCTTTCGTTTCTTTGCTGAATACACTGAGTATAATGTCATGATCACATTGCAACAAACGCAACTTGATTTCGTGTCCGGATGAAGATTTCATCATCTTGAGGTTTTTGCCAAAATCTGGAAATTCGGTGGCCAGAATTTATAGTAGATTCGACGCCTCCGTGTGTGAAACCCAACAATTCATCGGACGCAGGGTTTAGGCCAGAGATAGCCACTGACCTCATGCACATAATCCAATTAGTTTCATGCCGATCAAGTATGCAAGTGTCGTGATTTGGTCACCGGCACGGGACGCACTGCTACTGAATTTTCTGTAACTTTCTTCACGGATCAGCAACTTCCCTCTAGTTTTTCTCCCTGCTCAGGCATCGTGTGACGACCCAAAATTTTCCCAGTCAGTTAGAAGGTATGGCAATATAGGGAGGTTGAGGTTGAGGCCAGCGCTAGTTGGAAGTACCAGTGCCGGGTGAGTTGGAGAAGAGGTCAGCACCGCTTGGAAGAGCCAGCACCGGGTGGATTTGTGTGAAGATGCCAGCGTCGGGTGAGTTGGAGAAGAGGCCAGCGCCATTTGAAAGAGCTAGCACCAGGTGGATTTGTGTGAAGCGGCCTGCATCGGTTGGAAGTGCCAGCATCGGGTGAGTTGGAGAAGAGGCCAGCGCCAGTTAGAGGAGTCAGTGCCGAGTGGATTTGTGTGAAGAGGCCAGCGTCGGTTGGGGGTGCCAGTGCCGAGTGAGTTGGAGAAGAGGTCAGCGTCGGTTGGAAGAGCCAGCGCCAGATGGATTTCTGTGCAGCACCGGTTGTGTCCCTAACATGCACGAGTTGTGCATGTCAGTTGTCAAATACATGCTGATTGAATGCCACATGTCCAAATTTTTACAGTCTCTTTGTGACACTTGGCCAACCACCTCAACTCAAAAGTACTTAAGCCCCATTCCTCACCTGTATCACTCATTCTTACTTAATCTCTCTCTCTCTAAGACATAAGGTGGGCAACCACTGTTGGGTGGGTGAGAGCTATGAGGAGGGGAGTGAAGAAGACACCATTGTTGTTTAGGTAAGTGGATCCATCACCATTGCATGATAGTCGTAAGGATGCATGGAATTTACGCATGTAAAATGAGAATGACAGTGTATGTGATGTAAGCAAATCCTTATGCCTTTTTATTTAGAAATTAGGGCTCTTGTTCCATGATAATGGTGAATGTCAAGAATGAATGCATGTTTCTTAGATTATATAAGAAATGCATGCTATGCATGATTATGTGTATGTCCACATTGTGAGAGAATGGTTGTTATCATGTGCCTCACCATGAAATTGAGATCATGAAATGTATGCTTGAGACATGTTGTACGCTACTGTGAAATTCCAGAAGTTTGCATGTTCTTGTAGGAGGCTTTTGAACAGCCAAATGGGATCCGATTGACCTCAAGCCAACCCCATTGGAGAGATATACGAGTCTAGTAAAATGTTTGTTTTTTCCCATTTCTAAAATTATTTACAAAAATGAAGTTATGTTTCAAAATGGGAAGGTATATCATTGCTGACTATTTTCCTAGATTTTTAATTTATACCACTGTGGTCACTAATTTTAGCTAGCCAAACGAAGTTCATTTTTGGCCAAACTACAGCCATTTGAAATATCTTTGAACGGACTAAAAGTTTTATGTGGAAAATATTTTGAAAGGCTTCCTAGATTGAAAGTTATACCTTGCTTTATGAAGGTATGTCACTGTGGGAAGTATTGATAAAAATCAAAACTATCACCTTATTTTCCACGAATTTTTGAACCAACAAATGGAATCTCAATGCTTTCAAACTTGACTTTTCAAAAAGATATGCTTCTTGGCTTAAAATTTTATTTTTTACCCATCACACGTTTCCTTACCGTTTGAATGTTATAATGATTTGAAGCAGGGTACGTCGCTGTCCACTGTACACAGCAGGGGGCAGTTAGTTAACCCTCATGTCCTTGAACCTTTAAGAGGCCAAATGGAATCCTGTTGTTTTTAAACCACTCCCAAGTGAGGGATAGGTATGTTTGATATGAAATTGATTTTGGAACCATCTTCAAACTCTAAATGGTCCAAAAGTTAGGAGCCCAATTGTGAGCGCACGTGTGCATGCATGATAATGAAGTTATGATTTTGCTATGACATGGAAGTGTGATTATGATGAATGCCCTGTTGCAATATGAATTGCATGATTTTAATAATGCTTATGCTATATGTGAGTGGATACCTATTGTGTGAATGATGGTATCATGACGCCTATGCTATATGTGAATAGATACCTACTGTGTGAATGATGGTATCATGATGCTTATACTATATGTGAATGGATACCTATTGTATGAATGATTGTATCATGATGCTTATGCTATATGTGAAATGGTTCCTACTATGTGAATGATGGTACCGGCAGCAGCAATGCTATTATGTTATGAGAAAGGGCACCTACTATGTGAATGATGGTGCTGGCTGCTATGATTTTTCCCTGACTCCCCATGACAGAACGGGACTCAAGATGTGAGTAGTTGGGAGGGTCGCGCCCCCCAGATCTATGTGGGCACAATACATTGGGTCACTTAATGGTAGTGTAAAACCCTCTCGTCAAAAGGGCAAGCCCTCTTGCCAAAAGGACGCAAGGAGATGGCAGTGTCTTGCAAGGCCTTTACCTAACAAAAACCCCAAAGCATGTTGGGGATGTGTGTGTGTGTGAGGGCCTTATGAAGTGGGTCTTCTACTTGTCATGGTCCACCCTCCTGAGTGAGGGTAGAAGTCCCAAGTTCATGACTGGCTTAGCTTGACCGATGTGGCTTCTACTTCAGGAGTAGATAGATCTGTTTGTCTGACTTATTAACGCTTTCTGCATGAGCTTTAAACCGACATTGTGATCTGTTGTCTTTATTACTCTACTTTAAGAAAGGTGATTGTGACTTGTGTATTATATATTGAATTGTCTTTCTCACATTTCTGTTAGAGTGTTGAGAAGCATATTGAGGGAATTTTTTTTATACATGTGTATATGTACGTATATTTGTGTTGCATATTTGTTATTACTATCATGCTAGTTGGAATGCAATGGTGTAGATCTGCTTACTGGGTTGTTAGCTCATTCCATCTTATTTTCATAACTGTAGAGTGAAGAGTGTTGACACTTGTGTTTAAGGTGGGTGACCATTGAGGATTTGAAGCTAGAAGTCGAGAGGTTAAAAAGCCGTCCTTTGAAGACTTTCATTGCATGTTTTGGATGTATCAGTAATGTGTGGTGTACCTCATTTTGTGTATTTTGGGCCAGTAGTGCCTTGAAGGAATTGGAAAGACTTTTTTTAATGTTGGATGAATGTGATGACTATACTTTTGGAATTGTTATTTGTCTTGATGAATGGTTTTATTCTAGTTTTCTTTCATGGTTTTCTCCTAATTCCTTGTTTTCATATGTTGAGCCACCCCCACCTGAGTGACGTTCGCAACCTCCAGTCACGATCCCGCACTCTATCGCCCTCCAGCAGGGGTCAAGTGGCGGGGTCGTGACAGTCATGATATCAGAGCAGCCAGGTTAGGATTCTTGTCTTAAGGAGTCTTAGAAGTGTCTGTAGGGTAGTTTTGATAGGCTAGTAACTGGGTGTTTTTGTTTTAGGTTGGAGATGTCGAGGACTCGTACTACCAATGCAAGTTCAAGTAACGGGAACACTAAGGCCTTTGGTGAACTTGCCAGAAATTTGGAGGCCTTGACACAAGTGCCGAGAGACGCTAGGTCGGCCCCTTCTACCCCCGCCCTGATATGAATGATAGTAATCTGATAGAAAGGTTCATGAGGATGGCAACTCCAAGCTTTGTAAGGCATGGGGGAGTAAAAAAGCTGAGAGATGGAGAAGGAAGATAGAAAAGATCTTTGAGGCTCTAAATTGCACCAACGGGCAGAAATTCAAGCTGGGTACCTTTATGCTTGAAGGAGAAGCTGAGCACTGGTGACGCTCAGTAAAATAGTAGTGGGAACGGTCAGGAGTTGTGACAACTTGGAAGAGTTTTCTAGCTGCCTTTTATGAGAAATACTTCCCTGACTCCATAAGGGAAACGATGGAGGTAGAATGCATAGAGCTGCAATAGGGGAATATGTCTGTTGAGAAATATGCAACGAAATTTGCTAAACTATCCATATATGCGCCGGATATTATTAGAACTGAGGCACGAAAGGCTAGCAAATTTGAGAGGGCCTTCGGCCCGATATAAGAAGAAGGATTATTGCAACAAACCTAAAAACATTTTCCCCGCTGCTGGACTTGGTCTTAAAAATGGAGAGAGATGATGATGAATTTCGGGCAAGAAGAGACGGAAAGTTGGGTGTCACCCAGTCCGGGAGTTTTAAGAAGAAGACACAACCCCCTCCAAGGAGAGAGTGGAAGGGGAGAAACAATCAAGGTCGTGTCAGGATCCCGAGAGTTGTCCCAAATGATGTAAGGGGCAACCGACGCCCAGTTTTCCCTCACTGTGGATCGGGGAACCATACGTCGGCGGAATGCTTCAGAAAGACCAAGGCTTGCTTCCAGTGAGGTAAACTGGGCCATTTAATTAATGGCTGCCTCGTCAAAGGATCAGATGACAGACCAAGAGTTCAAGGGCGGGTGTTCACCCTGATCGAGCAAGAAGCCAAGGAGTCCCACAGTGATTTGAAGCACCAAAAACATAGCTCTAGTTACGAGGTCCATTTCAAAGTGTTAGAGGCCAATTTTTTTAAATTGTTTCTTTTGGTGTTCACTACCTTAGACATGTCTGATCGCGACAAAAATTAGCAGGTGGCCTTTTGGAGTGATGATGAGGATCTTGACCAATTTTAAGGTAATCCTGAGACTGTTGAAATTTCCACTTATTTGTAGGCTTATTGACCTGCTTCCTCTTTATTCCGCATCAGGGACCAAGGTGCTGAAAAATGTGTTCAAACAGCTTGCCCCGTCGAATGTTTATGCTTTTAGAGAAGTGAAAAGGACAACATTCAGAAAATTTCCTTCGGTGCAACTAGGATGCTTAGACGTAGCGATGAACGCCGAGGAGATTCACGTAATGGTGCAACTAGAATGCTCAGATGTAGCGATGCATTGTTCGCGGGTCCGTCGATGGAGACTTTAGGGGGAGAAGAGACTTTTTTTTTAGGGATCTTGTCGAAGTCCTCACCGTCGTGTGAACTATTTGTGATTCTGAAAATAAGGATTTCGTACATACCTCGTCAGTCAGAATCAGGCCCGTCTAGCAATTGAGTGCCATGTCAGGGCATTGTTCCCATTTGGTCTGGGTTTCTTTGTCTTGGATAGACAACAAAAGAGCCTTTGGTCGGCGCTCGTCTGCGTAGAGCACCAATTGTCCTTTGGCGAGTAGGGTACCTCAATTTATCAAGATGACTAACTCTAGGTACAACCACCCCTACCCACTACTTTGCAGCTACGACAATCATCTGATTTGTCGCTCCAAAGTCCTGGTTGCCTTAGCCTTCTTGGGGCATCTTTGGTTCGTCGGAATGACTTTCTTGTTTGTTTGTTCTGCTGGAGAACCTTTTGTCAACGCTCATCTACGTCATGCACCAATTGTTTCTTGGCGAGTAGGGTACCTCAGTTTATCGAGATAACCAGCTCTGGGTACAACCACCCCTACCCACTGCTTTGTAACTACGACAACCGCTCTAAAGTCCTGGCAGACTTAGCCTTCTCAAGGCATCTCAGACATCTTGGAGTGTATTTGTAACCTCCTGGGATTGATGCTCTTTTTCATGAGACTTGTCTTCCTTTCTTGGTGAATCTTTTGTCCTTCGGGTCCCTCTCATGAATGGACTCAGACTATCATAATCTTTTCCTTAAAGCTCACATTTTTAAGTCCTGGTATTGTGGAACCAGGGATTTTTTTTCTTTTTGAGTGAGGGTTGAAGTCGCATGTTGAGGCGAACGCTGCATCAACCTGTTTATTGGTCCAAGCTTCCTTTGCACATTTTCACTTGAACTTGGGAAGCGATGCTGTAGAGATGGTTTTCACCAACTTCTTTTTATTTGGGGCTTTTTTATCTATAACCTTTCTGTCATGTCCACCCGTTATTTCATCATCATTTTTGTGAAGGCGTGTTTAAGGTCATGCCTCCGGGACCTGTGCGAAGCAGTTTATCATCATGCAGTCAGGACGTGCACTATGGTTTAAGGTCATAAGCTAGACCATGATGGGGATGGATAGTAGTCTGTAGAGGCCATGAAGTGAGGGTGGTAATGGTTTAGCTCACTGTTGAGGAGATGGCACGAGTCTACTTGTGACAGATGGATGTGGTATGAAAGGTGAGTGAAAAATGGTGACCCACTAGCTTACGACAAGTATAAGTGACAGGATGGTTGGTCGTTTTGTGAGTGCGAGTGAGACTCACTGAGGAATGATGTAGGATGATGAAAGGAATGGACTCACTGGGGAGGTAGTGTAGGTGGTGCGTGCACACGAACAGGTCGGTTAGGGAAGACGTGCTCGAAGATGCACGTAAAAGGTATGTGCGCATATGTGGGGACGAGTTTATGGTCATACCAGCGGGACATGTGCAAAACAGTTTAACATCACGTACCGTGGTTATGCAATTTAGAGTCATACAACTAAGACCGTGCAGTTTAAGGTCGTGCAATTAGACCTCCATTATAATTTAAAGTCATATAGTTTGGACCATGGTGCAGATCCTTTTAATGTCATGCGGTTAGGATGTGTACTATAATTTAAAGTCATGTAGCTTAGACTATGGTTACGCAGTTTAAAGTCATACAACTAGGACCTTGCAATTTAAGGTCATGCAACTAGACCTACGCTATAGTTTAAGGTCAAATAGTTTGGACCGTGGTTATGTAGTTTAAAGTCATACAACTAGGACCATGCAGTTTAAGGTCTTACAACCAGACCATCGCTACAGTTTAAGGTCATATAATTTGGACCATGGTTATGTAGTTTAAAGTCAGACAACTAGGACCATGCAGTCTATGGTCGTGCAACTAGACCATTGTGTGGGTCGCCATGTAAGTGAAGCTCAGTGGGGAATAGGCCCGCGGATGACAATCTATCTCCTTATGGATAAAATGGTTAGGACCATTCACAAACTGAGGGCTAAGAGGGGACCCGACGTAGGATGAAAAACAAAAGCAAACTTCATTGGGGATTAGGGGGGCAAGTGTGACTCCCAGGGGTAAAAGATGAGACTCTATGGAGAATTGTCTTACGACAGGTAACCCGACTCCCTGGGGATAAGATAGCTTGGTGTGAAACAGATCCACTGGGGATTGGAGAGGTAGGCATGACCCTAACTTCACTAAGGATAACGGGCTGCAATATGGGTGCGACTCCTATTGAGGATGAGGGACAGTGGCTTGCTCCTGACTAGATTGGGGATGATAGGTCATAGCTTGGGTGCAATGGCCTGGGTCCAACTCCGCTGGGGATGACATGACAGGTCACAGCATGGGTGCAACGGCCTGGGTGCAACTCCGTTGGGGATAGGGATAGGACACACAAGGCTCCAGCTTGGAGTAGGCGATAATAAGCTACTTGAGATACAATCGTCGTCAGGTGTAGCAACCCTTATTTCTTGAGTAGTCAGTCAGGGATGAATCTACGAAAACACAACCGACGCTGAAGGCAGCCAATACTGCTTCTTAACCAATCAGTCAGTGCTGGATTATTAACAACATAGCCGGTGCTGAGGACTGCAAGTGCTTGAATACATCTGACGCTGAGTTGTTTAAGAACACAGTCAGCGCTGAGTTGCCGAACACACAGCCGGTGCTGTGGTTGGAGAAATACAGTCGACGCTAGGTAACTCCAACTGTACAGTCGGTGCCGGGTATGGATCGAGGAGAGTTACCTCGGGCCTCGGGTCAAAGCCCGACCCAGCTCATCATCACTTGGTTTCCCTTGGACGCGACTGGAATTCCCAATTTGTGAGGGGCATTTGAGGGTAGCATTAGCTACATAAGGGGGTAAAACCCCATTTTCTTCACTTTTCACCAAAGGTAAAAAAAAAATTAAACAAAAATTTTCTTTAGTTAGTGAGCAGAGGGTGCCCGGTAGAAGTTTCGGCAAGCAGTGGGACTTCAGCAAAAGTTTTGCAGGGAAGGTTTTTGGCAAACAGTCGGATTCCAGCGAGGGTCTTGCAGGGAAGGTTTTGACAAGAAAGAACTTTACCAGGGATTTGGTGAAGTTTGCAGGGAAAGGAGGCAAGAAAAGAGAGTTCTCCAGGGAGTTTTCCAGGAAACAAGAGAGCTCTGATCGTGACTTTACACATTGGAGAGTTGGGAAGTACAACAGTGGGAATTTTATGTGCTTTGAGAGTTTTTTTTAGGGACGTAAGTGGTTTCTTGGCAACTTAGGGAAAGTTGCAGAGGTTTTTCGGGATCGACAGAGCAGTTTCGATGGAAACCAAAGGGTCTAGGGAAATGGACGGTTCCTGAAGGTAAACCATCGCTGCGAAGGTGTACAGTTACGAGAGGTAGACCATCGTAGGAGGTGGACCGTTACAGGAGGTGGACGGTTGTCCTTGGAAATCATGCGATCATTAAGGAGGTGTAGAAACTTAGGCCTTGAAAATGAGGTGTCTCAGGAAGCGAACGGTCGCGGCAAGGCAGGCGCTGGGAGAAGCATAGCCGGCGCTGATTGTTAAAAGTACAACCGGCACTGACACAACCAGCACTGATCCTCAAGAAAGGTAACCGGCGCTAAGAGTTAGGAGCGCAGCCGACACTAGCCTTTGGAGGACACAGCCGGTGCTGACTTCAAACGGTGCTCATCAGTGCTTGTGGCTTGTCATGATGCGCACAGTGCTGCTCGCACATGGCAATAAGTTTCATGCATGACTTGGGACGTTCGGCAATGCGCTACATACGGCGATGTTCATGCGTGACCCTGACATGGGCCGGTAAAGGGTGGTGAATGATGGTGATGCATGGCTTGTGATACCCATTGGAAGCCCAGCCCTCTAACACAACGGCAAAGTCCATGTTGTTCTGTGGAAAAGCATCCACTGTGAAGAAGGTATGCTCTCCATCATAGGCCAGTTCCTTAGCAAAGCAGTCTGCTTTGTATGTTTGACACACACGTCAAATGAATCCTATGTTGTATGTTTAATATATACGTTAAATGAGATATCTCGCTTGGATGTTTGATAGACACGTCAAATGAACTGAAGCTAACTTCTTGGAGTGGTTTCACTTGGTCTTCTGGCCTGTAACCATCCTCTTACTTGTCAAATCAATTGAAGCTGACTCTCCAAGTGGTTTCGCTTCTTCTTCATGAGGAAGGCCTTTCTTTGGTGGGTTTACTTCTTCTGGGAAAGTAACTCTTTTGGGCCTGTAACCGTCCTCTTATCATCAGATGCAAGAGCAAATATGTAGATTTTGGTTTATAATTGTTTATACAACTTACTCCAGCTTCTTCTTCATGAGGAAGGCCTTTCTTTGGTGGGTTTACTTCTTCTGGGAAAGTAACTCTTTTGGGCCTGTAACCGTCCTCTTATCATCAGATGCAAGAGCAAATATGTAGATTTTGGTTTATAATTGTTTATACAACTTACTCCAGCACTTTTTGAAGAATACCAAAAAGGGGCAGCCTTGGTCAAGCCCATGCTGACAGGTGAAGCGATGGGGGAAATACCCCTCTAACCATGCACTGTGTGGAGTCTGATAAGGTAAGACTCCCCCTCTGATGCTAAGCATGAACATGAGTTCTTTAATCGTTGTTGGGGCACCGTCGAGTTCCTTCCCCAACCCTTCAATAAAAGCACGGTCAGTGAAGGTTTCGACTGAAAAAGGGACCCGTCTCATGTGCAAATAATCATTTCCAAACAGACCCCGAGCTTCCCTTGGGGTATGGAAGATAGCCCTTTGGTTCGCAATCCTCATCAAGAAGGGCCACAATTTATTTCCTGAGCACTGATGCTTGACATAAGTGTCAGGGAAATAAGCCCCTAGCCACCTGTACACGTAATGCGCAGGGAATAGAGTTTAAAAGTCCCAGGAAAAGCTTGTCCTCCTACGATGCCATTCCCTCCCTCTTTGCCCTTATAGGCTTTTCCACGGGAGATGGCCCCCGAGCCGTGGTATATGTTGCACAGAACTGGCTGAGCGAAGGCATACTCATGCCCTCTGGCCATGTCACAGGCCACATATAATACCCCTGGATGAATGTTGTCCCCCCAACCAAAAAGCACAAACTTACACAAGAACAAGGCCAAGTAGGCAGCCAAGAAAACACGGTCATCACCAGTGTCAAGTTGATATATGGGAGGCATCTCTTTAAAAACTGCCTTCCCTTTCCCCTTCGAAATACCCTGGTTGCCGTCGGGATAATCCCCATAAAAGAATTTCACCCATTCTGTAAAGGTGACCTTGCCATTGGTAAAGCCACTAACAATAGACTGGTAGGCCTCAAAGATCTTTGGAAGACTGGCCGACGGCTCTTCATCTCTCAAGTTAACTCTACCAAAGATGATTGAGGTTGAGGGCACCAACTCGTCATACATGGGCCTGAGCATCGGCAGACCTCTAATAAAGTGAAGATCCAATAAGGAGATTCTCGTTTCACCATGAACAAGAAGCCAAGTATTGCTCACATGGCTCCATGTCTCCAGCAATACCTTTATTGTATTAGAGTAATGGTCGTAGTAGCTGCCCGAACACTGGACCGCTGCTAATAATGAAGCACGCTCAAGAACGCTTCCACATGAAGCCAATACCTTGGCAGTCCAGGAAGCATATCCCTTCATGGATTGGTCCTCTCCCTGAATCTGGAAGCCTTTTGCCAACCACCTTAGTAATCCCTTCGCCTGGACCATTCGCTTGCCCAAGGTGAGCAAGTTCTCCCCGAAAGCTATGTTCCGATGCATACAGTGAAGAAGTGTCATCCCTTCTTCAATATAGACATTGCCATTATTGCCCTCCCTCACTTCAAAGCATACAGGGTCAGTAATGAAAGTGACGCTAAGAGGCCACTCTAGCTCGTACACTGGCTGGGTCAGCCAAATGGGTTATCCCCATGATAAAACTTCACCCGTAAAATCACGGGCGCCTATTTCCCTTTCCCTTGGGAGCCTCTTCACATCGGGGATTTGGTAAGAAGAACCAGCCATTACAAAGGACTTAATGGTTCACTCCTAAAAAGTTACTAAGATACTGGAACAGCGCCGGTTATGTTTGTCCCACACTCAGCACCGGTTGATCCTCTTAAACACTTAGCGCTGAGTGAGCTCCTCAATGCCCAGCACCGGTTACGTGTTAACGATTAGCTACAGGTGAGTTTGTCGAACACTCAGCGCCAGTCGAGCTTCTCAATGCCCAACATCGGTTGAGCGGCAACATTTAGCGTCGATTGAGTCTTTTAGCACTCAGCGTCGGTTCAGATTGCCAAAACCCTAGCGCCGGTTGAGTTTTTCAATGGCCAGAGCCGGTTGAGAACAAACCCCTCACACGTGCCACGAATCCTAGTCGTGACACCTCGAATTCAGTGGCACTGACTGACAACCGTCACCACGTCCTTGGGCACCGCCTCACACATGAGCAACTAATAACCGTACGGCTTCCTCGCAATGGTTCGTCTCTTGCAGTCATACGGCCCACTTCCTACGACCGTTCGTCTTCCGCCAGAATTGCTCCCACACGGTCGAAAACTCATAGGAAAACCTTCCCGCCTATATTTTGGCCTCGACTTCACCAGAACCTCGCCGAGAAACCTCTACGACACCATTAACAATGTCGAAAAGTGGAGATAACCCTGGTCAACCTCTTGAAAGTGTCTGAAAACTTTTGCAACACCACGAGCAGTGCCGAAAAACTTCCACAATCACCAGGAAATCCCTAAAAGTCCCTACCATAAAGGAAAACAGCACCCATAATTCCTTTCCTTTCATGGAAATCTTCCCGGAGGACTCTCCTTTCCGTGCAACTTCTCCAAATTCGGGGCAAAGTCCACATTCCAAAGGTCTTCTCTACAAAACCCTTATCGGAATAGTACTGCCTACTGAAGAACCTTCCCTACAAAAACTATTGCTGAAGTCCCACTGCTCGATGGAAACTTCAACCGAGCACTCTCTCCTCACGGTTAAAGAAAACTTGCTTAAGTTTTGAAAAATAAGGGAAAATGGGGTTTTACCCCCCTATATAGACTACACTGCCCTCAAAAAGCCCTTCACAAACTCAGAATACTAGTTGCGTCCAAGAGAAGCCATGCGACAATGAGTAGGGTCGGGCTTCGACACAAGGCCCTAGGTAACTCTCTCGATCCATCCCCAATGCCGGTTGATGCAGCACCAGGTAAATTTCCAAACAGTCTCAGTGCCGGTTGACTTAGCCCTAGGTGTATTTCCAAACAACCTCAGTGCCAATTGATTTAGCGTCGGGTGTGTTTCCAAAATACAACCTTAGCACCGGTTGACTTGGCACCGAGTGTGTTTCCAAATACAACCTTAGCACCGGTTGACTTAGCACCAGATGTGTCTGCAAACAACCCTAGTGCCAGTTGACTTCACATCGGGTGTGTTTCCAAATACAACCCTAGTGTCAGTTGACTTAGTGTCGGGTGTGTTTCCAAATACAACCTTAGCGCCGGTTGACTTAGCACCAGGTATGTATCCAAAACGACCCCAGCGTCGGTTGTCTTCAGATAATACCACGGGTCATTCACAACGCTAGCTGAACAGCGCCGGTGTTGTTGTGAGAACTTAGTGCCAGGAGATATTCACAATAAACTATCTGCGCTACACATGGCATCGGCCGTATTTCAAGCAATTTATGCCCTACCACTATCTCTAGTGGAGTTGTACCCAAGGCAGGATATGTCATCCCTAATGGACTTACACCCGGGTTGTCGCACCTAAACTGTTACTTCCCCAATGGAGTCAGGAATTGTCCCTCATCCCCCACTAGGAGTCACACCCCTACTGCGGCCCATCATCCCCAGTAAAGTTAGGGTCATTCTTACTGCCCCAATCCCCAGTGGGTCAGCTTCACACTAAGCTACCTTACCCCTAAGGATTCGGGTCACCTATTATAAAGACTCATCTTTTACTCAAGAAGTACGTTTACCCCCTTTAAAACCACAACGAGGCCCACTTCTGCTTGTCATGCTTCATTAGGCCACCATTTCCATCTGAGCTCTTAGTTTGTGAATAGTCTTAGCCATTTTACCCCCGAGGAGTCGGATTACCATCCATAGACTTATTCCCTATGAAGCTCCACCTACATGACGACTTACACGATGGTCTAGACGCACGACCCTAAACTCTATGGTCCAAACTATATGACCTTAAACTGTAGCTACGGTCCATACTGCATGATCTTAAACACCTCAGTCTTGGTCCATACTGCATGATCCTAAACTGCAAAGCCTAGGTCCATACTGCATGACCCTAAATTGCTCAATCTCGATCCGTACTGCATGACCCTAAACTGTTCAGCCTCAGTTCATACTGCACGACCCTAAACTGCTCAGCCACGGTCCATACTGCACGACCCTAAACTGCTCAGCCCTGGTCCATACATCATGACCCTAAACTGCTCAGCCCCGGTCCATACTGTATGACCCCCTTAAACTGCTCAGCCTCAGTCCATACTACATGACCCTAAACTGCTCAGCCTCGGTCCATACTGAATGATCCTAAACTACTCATCCTCGGTCCATACTGCATGACCCTACACTGCTCAGTTTCGGTCCATACTGCATGATCCTAAACTGCTCAGCATCGGTTCATACTACACAACCGTAAATTACTCAGCCCTAGTCTATACTACATGACCCTAAACTACTCAGCCTCGGTCTATACTGCATGACCCCAATCTACTCAGCCTTGGTCCATACTGCATGACCTTAAACTGCTTAGCCTCGATCCATGCTACATGACCTTAAATTACTTAGCTTCGATCCATACGGCACTACCTTCAACTGCATAACCACAGTCCAGTTGTATGACCTTAAACCATAGTACACGTCTCAGCCGCATGACGATAAAAGGCTCAACACCATGGTCTGAACTATATGACCTTAAACTGTAGCAGAGGTCTAGTAGCACGACCTTAAACTGCATGATCCTAGTTGTATGACTTTAAACTGCATAACCATAGTTCAGTTATATGACCTTAAACCATAGTACATGTCCTAGCCACATGACGATAAAAGGCTCAGCACCATGGTCCAAACTATATGACCTTAAACTGTAGCAGAGGTCTCGTTGTACGACCTTAAACTGCATGGTCCTAATTGTACGACTTTAAACTGCATAACCATGGTTCAGATGTATGACCTTAAACCATAGTGCATGTCCTGGCCGCATGACCATACTGCTTCATGCAGGTCCCGAAGGCATGACCATAAACTCGCCACCGCATACGTGCACACGTCTTTTCCTGCACTGTCATGCATGCCTTCTCTAACCTACATGTTAGTGTGCGCGTACCACCTTCATTACCTCCCCAGTGAGTTCATTCCTTTCATCATCCTACATCATCCCCAATGAGTCTCACCCATGCTCACAAAACAGCGAACCATCCTACCATCCATAATCATTATCCACTCACATTTCATACATCGTCCATCTCTCACAGGTAGCCTCGAGCCATCTCACCAAGTGAGCCAAACAACCACCATTCTTACTCCATGCCCTTTATAGACTATCATCCATCACCACTACGGTCCAGCTGTACGACCTTAAACCATAGTGCATGTCCAGGCCGCATGACGTTAAACTGTTTCGTACACGTCCCAGAAGCATGACCTTAAACACGCCTTCACACAAAAAAAATATATAAAGGAATAACAAGCATGGTGTATACCTGAACAAGGGAATGCTATGAGTAAAAATGACGGATGGGCATGATCACGAAACCATGAGTAAAAGAGTTTCGTTAATAAAAACTGGGCACGGTGAAAACCCGTCTCAACGGCATCACTTCTCAAGTTCAAGCGAAAACCCACAAAGGACACTTGGACCAATAAACAGGTTGATGCAATACTCGTCTCAACCGCCAGCTTCAACCCTCACTCAAAGGAAGAAAATCCCTTGTGGCATAAAACCAGGGATCCAAAAATATGAGCTTTAAGAAAAATATTCTGACATTCTAAGTCTAGTTACAAAAAGGACTCGAAAGACAGAAGACTCGCCAAGAAAGCAAGACAAGTCTCATGACAAGGAGCATCATTCTCACAAGGTCATTAACATATTTTCAAAAAATGTTGAAGACACCCCAAGGAAGTTAAGTTAGCTATAACCTTAGACGGTAATCGGGGTGATTGTCCTAGCTGCACAGCAGTGGGTAGTGGTGGTTGTACCCAGAGCTGGTCACCTCGACAAACTGAGGTACCCTACTCGCCAAGGAATAACGGGTCAGTCAGACTTTGGACCGGCAATCCGGGTGATTTTCCAAGCTATGCAGCAGTGGGTAGGGGTGGTTGTACCCAGAGCTTGTCACCTCGACAAACTGAGGTACCCTACTCGTCAAAGAACGACTAATTCGTAAAGTAGATGACGCTGACACAAGGCCATCAGCACACCATTCATCCTCGAAACGTGGCTCAACACCAGAGGATGTAAGCAAACCCAGACCAAATGGGAACAATGCCCTTCGACATGGCACTCAATTGCCAGATGGGCCTGATTCTGACTGACGAGGTCTGTACAAAACCCTCAGATTTAGAATCACAAACAGTCCACATGAGGGTGAGGACTTCGACAATATCCCTAAAAAAAATCTCTTCTCCCCCTAAAGTCTCCACGGACGGACCCGCAAACAATGCATCCCTACATCTGAGCAGCCTAGTTACACCATTGCATGAATCTCCTAAGCGTTCATGTGGTCTTGTGGCTAGGAAAAAACAAAGTAAAAGACGAAGGAAAATTTTCAAATGATTTTCTTTCTCACTTCTCTTGAAGTACAACATTCGGCGGGGCAAGCTATTTGAACATATTTTTCATCACCTTGGTCCATGGTAGGAAGCAGGTTAATAAAACCTACAAAACAGTGGAAATTCTTGACAATTTCATAATACCCCTAGAATGGGTCAAGATCATCGTCAGCACTCCAAAAGACCACCTGCCAAGTTTTGTCGCATTTTGACATGTCTACGGTAGTGAATACAAAGAAACAGTTTTCGAAAAAATGGCCTCTAGCACCTTAAAATAGAACCTACAACTAGAACTACAATTTCGGTGTCTCAAATCACTGTTGGACCACTGTCATTAGATCCGGTACGGTCGAAAACCCTTATGGGTCAAGTTTCGACTTAATCAGACACTTCAGAACAAATATATGAGCAAAACATTGAAACAAGAAGGGCCGCACAGTATTCCCGTGTGGCCTCACTACACCAAAACCCAATTAAAGGTGACTATTTTACAGTCATGGGCAGTCACATTTTGGACCCGTAACTCATTCAGTCCAAGTCGGATCGCTCCCAAATTTGGTGAGCGTATTCATCTCATCAAGATGAATAATTCAATATGTGGCACGCCCCGAGACGATGTCCGAGCAAGGAGAAGAGATAGAGAGAAGTCGTCGATCCGTTAAGAAATTGCAGAAAATTCAGCAGCAACACGTCTCGCTCGATAGACCAAATCACGACGCTTAGGCAATGGATCGACACAAAACCAATTCCAATGTGTGCGTAAGGTCCAAGGCTGTCATTGGTCCGATCCCATACATGATGGATGGTCAAATTTCATGCATGAAGCCAACAAAGTAACTGAAATTTCGACCGTCGGATTCTAGATTCCGGCCAAAACTCAAAAGTTGTGCAATCTTCGTTTGGGCTCCAAATCGCGTTCCGTTTGTTGCCACATAATTGTGACGGCATGCTCAATGCACTACCACGAAGAAATCACAGAAAAACATTAAGGCACGACCGCACTATCGATCCAAAGTTTCCAAGACTCAAACAAATTTCAAGTCTCATGATCATGGCTCAAAAACATGCTTCATGGCTCGAAGTTGGTATCAAAACGATCGCCATGCCGAGCCCTACAAGAAAACAATAATCTTTCAATTAAATAGGCATCAAAACACCCTCGAGTCAGCCATGGAAGATCACGTAAGATCTCGGGCAATAGCGAGGACTGTTCTACAATTCCACACATTGTTAGGCAGGGGCAAAACAATCTTTTTGCACCCATTTTAGAATTTCTTTTAATTCAATTAAATCGTAATTTTCAGCAATTAGGTCTAATTTTGATCAATCCACCCATGTTTGGGTAGAATTCTATATAAACAAGTACTGCCTCATTGTAAACAGACCCCTCGGCCTTCAGTTGATTCTTAGAAGATTCAATAAAAATTTTGATTCCTTGCTTGAGCCTGTGAGTACGTCTTGGAGAGAGAGAGGGGAGAGAAGGAAATAGTCAATACTCTTCAGACATGCAACTTTTTCTCTCCTCCCCTCTCTCTCTTCTCTTTTTATATCTCTTCTCTCTCTTTCTCTCCCTTCTCTCTCCTCTCTCTTTTATCTTCTCTCCTCTCTCTTTCTCTCTCTTCTCTCTCTTTCTCTCTCTTCTCTCTTCTTTCTTTCTCTCTCTCTTTCTCTCTCTACTCTCTCTTCTCTCTTCTCCTCTTCTCTCTCTCTTTCTCTTCTCTCTCTTCTCTCTCTTCTCTCTCTTTCTCTCTCTCTCTTCTTCTGTCAACTAATGAGATCTAGTGCCAGTTGATCCTCTCTATCTTCTTCTATCAACTGGCAAGGCCCAACGCCTGTTGGTCTTCTCTATCTTCTTATGTCAACTGGCGAGACCTAACGTCGGTTGGTCTTCTCTATCTTCTTTTGTCAACTAGCGAGACCTAGCACCGGTTGATCTTCTCTATCTTCTTCTGTCAACTGGCGAGACCTAGCACCGGTTGATCTTTTCTATCTTCTTCTGTTAACTGGCGAGGCCTAACGTCAGTTGGCCTCCTCTCTCTTCTTCTACCAATCGGCGAGTCCTAGCACTCGTTGGTCTTCTCTCTCTTCTTCTACCAGTCGACGAGACCTAGCACTGGTTGGTCTTCCCTCTCTTCTTCTATTAGTCAATGAGACCTAGCATCGGTTAGTCTTCTCTCTCTTCTTCTACCAGTCGACGAGAGCTAGTGTCGGTTGGTCTTCTCTCTCTTCTTCTATCAGTCGATGAGACCTAAAGCTGGTTGGTCTTCTCTCTCTTCTTCTGTCAGTAGGTGAGACCTAGCGCCTGTTGGTCTTCTCGTTCTTTTGATATCAATTGACCAGACTTGGCACGGGTTGAACTTCTCTCTCCTCTTATATCAGTCAACGAGACCTATTGTCGACTATTTTTCCCTCTCTTCTTCGATCAGTTGATGAGACTTAGCACAAGTTGGTCCCCTTCCTCTCTTCTCATCTGACACAATCGGCGAAGCCTAGCACTAACTGCTTCCTCTCTCTCCCATTTCCAGAAACAGGCGGCAATGTTTAGCGCCTACTGCATATCCTCTTCCTTCTCCTCCCTCCTCTCTTCCTTCTTCTCTCTCCTTTCGTCTATCCCCTTCTTCTCTCTAACCATTCATCGGTTACTCTTTCGTTAGACCAAGAGGGATTAAGGTTAGCATCTCATGACAGTCCTGTCGTCTAGCTGTAATGTTGTTGCATCAGATTCGCTTGGCTCGCTTTACTGCCACAACAGACCAACCATCGTGCTTAGCTAGTCGATATTAGCAATAGCATCTAATAGCAATCCTGTGAGCCGATCTCAGTTATCGAGTCCGTTCGCTACCACGTTACACCAATTATTCACCAGCCTAGTCACTGCTCTGATCTTCTTGCTTGTTCGAATTCTTCTCTCCCCCCCATCTTTCTTTCTTCTTTTTGAATACGCTTGCTTGCATATGATCATCAAAGAGGAAAAAGGTGAGGTCTGACCCACCTGTCCCATAACCTTTGCCATATATGTGTGTGATTGCAGGAAAGCAGAAAGAAGAATATGAGCCAAGGGAGGCGATTCCGAACCAGTTTCATTACTGAGGGGCTTTCTTCGTGATCTAAGAGGGTGCCCATGCGAGTCAACCCCAGTAAGTCCCGAACTCACATTTAAATTCCTCTTTCACCGGTTGGTAACACCTACCCTCGTTTTCGAATGAGGTTCCCGAGAGAACGATCTCACAAACGTCTTAGATCTCTCCTGAAACTCGAGACGCGTGCCGCCCGATCCTTTAAGGATCCGGAGGGTGAGATCGAGGCACTTAACCAATGGCCTCTGACCCTCAAGAGGTTACTGCCCCAACTGAGGCAGGGGTTGTGATCATGGATAATGAGGGCCCAAGCATCTTTCAGGAGGAGGGGCCTATGGTTAGTGAAGCTCTTGAGCATCAAGAGCCTGCTTCCCCAGAGTGCGCAAGTCATGAAGATGAAGGGGTTGAGCTTTTTGTGGTAGAAGTTCTGGCTGTAGAGGATGCGAGCCAAGTAGAATAGGCCATAGCTGAGCCTGAAGTGGTGACTTTAGAAGATGAAGGCCAAAGGGAAGAGGTGGGCCTTGAACTTGTCAAAGCTAAAGTGACAGTTCAAGAGGGTAAGGAACGCAGAAGAGATGTTGGCCTTGAACTTGTAGAGGCCATGGCAGAGGGTGAGAGACAAGGGGAGGAGGTTCCTTTAGAGCACACCAGAGTGGTGGCCCCAGTAGGCGAGAATCAAGGTGAGGAGGTTGGCATTGAGGAGACCAGGCAGGTTGAGCTTGGGGCTGCCTTTGAATCTGAAGTGCCTGAGGCTTTGGGCTTCACGATTGCTCTAGAACAGCCAATGACTCACATGGCTATCACCCCTTCGAGACCAGCCCTCGAAACCAAAGTTCCTTCAATGGTGGTGGACCCAGCAGTACTATCCAAACCTATTTTCAACGGGGTATCTGGCATAATTGCAGACATGCTCCGTGCGGGTCTTCGGGGTTTAAGGGAGCTGCCTCACATTGAACTGGGCGAGGCACTAGCCAAACTCAGGGAATTTGCTGCTACGACCACTGTTTTTGGGAACGCGCCAGAAGTCCTCTCTCATTTTGATGCTACTTTAAATGAATTGGAGAGCTGGAGGCTGGAGAGGTTGCATCATGAGGCAGAAAGCAGCAAGTTGGCTTCCTTGGAGGCATCTATCAAACGTCGTCATGAGGGAATAGATTCATGTGCATAGAGGAAGGCTGCTATGATTGCTTATCAGCTTGATCTCTAGATGGAAGGGAGAGCTTGCTTTAATAGGACGATAGGCATAAGGGCGGAGATGCAAAAGCTGAGGAGTGAATTTGACGATCTTGAGAGGGAGATGTTTCAGAGGAAGGCCTTGGATGCCTCTTTGACTGAGGATCTATCAGAGCTCTTTCGCACCATCTAGTCGGAAATCGCCTCCGTGGACAGGAGCCTCAAATGGTGGTTGAACTGAAGGTGCGTATTTAGCAAACCAAGGCTTCTAGAGTGAAGATCAATAAGATCATTGATCATTTTTTAGAGAGTCCTTTCTCTGCTTTGTCTTTCTCTATATGCCGACAATTGTAAAAAATTTTGATTTATTAATAAAACACCTCTCTTTCTCCTCTAGCTCATTTCGTTGCATGATTTCATTCCCCTTTTTGTTTTGCTGCATCTCATCTCTCGCTCTTAAGGAGGCCACGTCTCTAGGCATTCACCGTTTCTACCTTTTACTAAGGGGAACTCTAAGCCTTGCTTTGTCTTGTGGCAAACTGTTGTGGTTTCAATGACCTCAAACGGGGAAGCAGTTGCTTCTTCTCCTCTTAATGTTTGATTGGACAGGGGCTCATAATTCATTTTTCTCATCATTTGATGAGCTTGCTCGCTATAAATAGTCCAATCAGGAGGGGCTTTAGCTTCTATTCGAGGCACATTCACTGTAAGTTCGTCATAGTTCTTGGTCTCAGACATGAACTCCTTTAGATGTTTGAAGTGATACGCATAACCTCCAATTGGCTCTGAAGATTACGAACTTCACTTCTTAACTCTGCCAGGGGATCCTGCTCTTGAGGGCAAGGAAGGTGTCCTCTCTTGGACTGCTCTCCTCCCACAGAATCAGGTAAGCACAGGACTTGTAACTGACTACTAGTTTGAACTGACCCTGCGGTGGGACGGGGAGCATCTTCTTTGCTTATAGCAATCGGGGTTTGGAGGACCTTCCACGGCGGCTGGTGCACCAATTCTTCTTTCAAAAGTGTAATAAGGACATGTAGGACTTTTTGATGGTCCGTCGTGTAGGTGACCTTTGGAGCCTGGAGTTCTGTTCCCATGACTTCCTCAAACTCAGGAGTGACCTCCGGTTCATCTTCTTGTGAAGGTGGCTCAGGACTGGAAACAGAGGGGGAACCCTCATCTTCAGGCGAAGATGGAGTTTCCTCAGGGACGGTAGATGGTATACTAGGACGGATGGGAGTTCGAGGAGAATTTTTGCCTTGTCTTTCCTCTTTCTTTGAACATGTTCACCAATGTTCGCCCAATGTCCTCAACATCTTCATGAGGTGAAGGTTTTGTCTTCCTCACAGACTTGTGATCCCCATCATCTGACTTATGGGGTGACACCAAATCTGTGAAGTAATACTTGCCATCAGCATAGTGAGTTTCGGCTACAGGAAACGGTCTTTTATCAGCAAAGACCGTATATTGTCTCCCATCTCAACAATACTTGAGGCATTGGTGCAATGTTGATGGAACCACCCCTTGGTCATGGAGCCACGAGCGACCGAGAAGGATGTTGTAGGATGGGTCGACGTCGATTACATAAAATTGAGCGTAATCGTTTAATTCACTTATCTTGAGAAGAAGGTGAATCGTGTCAACGGGCTTCTCTCTTGATTGGTTGAACCCCTAGACTGTGATATGAGTTGGAGTGAGATCCTCAGACCCTAATCCCAATAGAGTGAGGATTCTCCTTAGGACAAGGTTGACTGCTGACCCTCCATCTAGCATAATTTGGTTGATGGGGCATGCATGTAATTCACCAGTCACAAAGAGATGGTGGTTATAAATTTTTCTCTCAATTGCAAGTTATCCTTTGAAAAAGTAATCGACATACATCCACTCAAGATTGTTGGGTCCACCTCAATGGGTTCCACCTCAGTCTCGTACACCTTTGGATTAGAAAGAGCCTGAACCAGAGCCATATGATAATCCCTTGAGAGAATGAGGGCGTCATAGATGCTGAGAAGGGCTGGAAGCTTCCTTAGGTGCCCTATCACATAGTATTTCACCTTTTCTTGGTCAGCCTTTTGTGCTCCCGGTCCTGCCACTGGTTTCGGTGGTATGGTAAGTTGAGGAGCAAGTTTATGTGGAGGAGGTTTATTTTGGCCTGCTGGCTGACTTGGTTGCATAGCCGGCTTGGTTTGGGTGGTCTGGGTAGATTGGAGATAGGGATTTGTTTAAGTGAAGTGGAGGTTTGAGGTTGAGGCTTAGGAGGTGGTTGAGTACATGGGATCAG
Organism: Amborella trichopoda; assembly: GCF_000471905.2. Next base: position 222,045 of record NW_006499691.1, on the reverse strand, counting down.
AGGCGTCCCAGGGAATTGGAGAATGGTTGGATTGTCCAGGGTATTTGGGCGAGGAAGGAGCCCAAGGAGCTTAAGGATGGGTAAAGTGTTTGAGGTATTTGGGTGAGAGAGAAGTGATGGACCATGAAACTTTAGGATGCTTGGCTTCTACAGTGGAGGCTATAGCGTTTTCCCCGATCTCAGGCTCATTTGCCCCGTGCTGGGTGATGCTTCTGAGATTTGCACCATGTGACAGACTTCCTGAGAATAGAAGCTCTGCCCTCTTGATTCTCTCAGCCTCTGTTTGAAGTCGGGCTCAGGGGGCCACTAGGGTTTCTTTGGCTTTGTCTTCTTACTCTTCCCAGTGGAAGAGGATGGCTCTGACTTGGCTCAAGCCGCCAAAGCGTTAGCAACTGTTAAGAATCCAGCCGCCTGAGCTAGCATCTTTCTTAGCCACCTCCAGTGCGTTCTTCTTATATTAGTTCCTTCAAGTTCTCTGTCAAGAGCCTCGAAGTCTGGATATTTGAAGGTTGTACCTACAGGAGACATAGAAGAGGAGGAGGGGGAAGAAGAAGAAGAAGAAAAAGAAGAAGAAAGGTTAGTAGGTGAGGGACTTTTAAGGTCATTCTCTTCATCAGACCGGTCTGGACACCTTTTTATGTCATCACCAGAGTTGGACATGTGCAAGGAGTCCTTTAGGTCTTTTCCCTGCTTAGACCATTGGGGGGTGCTTTTAATGTCGTCACCCTCATTGGACGTGTCCCGAGTAGAAGATGGCTCGGGGATATCTTCTTGGTGAGGTGAGGAAGGAAGGATGATTACACTGAGGATGAAGTCTTGTAAGGTCAGCAATTGGGGAAGTGGCCTGAGGAATTCTTGCTCAATTGGTTGTTGAGGAGGCTTGTTCCTTCGTTGAGTAGCCCTTGGCACCTGTCTCCTTTTAGGTACCTTTGGAGGTGCTTGGTCCATCTCTCTAGGTTTTTGAACAGCCCTAGCTTGACGAACTGTCTCTCGCTTTAAGGACTTGAATCTGCTTCACCTGTGGTAGACTCTCCATGGTTAGAAAGTTGAGGGTTCAGCAGGACCTGAATTATCATTACCCGTGTCTTGTATCGGGAGGCCCTCTTGCACCAGTGGAGCAGTGATTTGGGGATCTCCTTCTGGAACGTTACAACCTTCTTAGCATCCCTATATTTTCTTCGCGATTATGTCACGAAAACTAGAGCACTCGCTCAAGTCATGGCCTCCATATCTGATGGTATGGGCACTAATGGTTCTCAGTCCCCCGAGCAAGGCGTCAGAGCTGCTTTGTTGGCTTTGGTGTAATGAGACCTTCTTGAAGCATCATGACGAATAAGGCGCGAAGGAGATCAGGAGCTTCGTCTTCTTCTTGGGCTGTCACTACGTGAGAAGCTTCTGCTGTCCCAAATGCTTTCTTAAGCTCTTCAAGCTTTATCTGACCCTTCTGAATCAGAGCCTTGATGATGTCTTTAAGCGTGTAGCATTCCTCTATGGGCTGGTTGATCCTTTGATGGTAAACACAGTAATTTGCATGGTGTCGAGTTCAGCTTGCTCAGGAAACTTGGTCTCAAGGAGCTCGATCATGTTCAGCTCTAGTAACAATCGTAGTAGTCCAGGGCCCATTCTTTTTCAAAAGGGTAAACCTTATTCTTGTGCCTGGCCAAATAATCATCTCGATTAAGGTTCGCAGGTGGAGGTACCCGGTTCTATGATTGCTGCTGCTTACCACCTTGAGGTGCTGCTTTTATTGTGCCTACCCTTTGGAGAGGTCCAAAGTCTAAGAGGCAGCCTTCTTTGGATCACTTACGGTGACGGCCACACTGATTACTCCTTTTTGCGGGTTGCCCCGGGTGTTGGTTCGAGAACTGCCCCAGTTATTTCCCAAGCTTGAAGATTGTTGTCATGACCCACTATGGTGGCGTGACAAACTCTCTATGCGAACTAACTTAGTGATGAGCTCTGATATGGAGGTTGGATTGGAGGCCTCAACATGTAGAGTGATCTCAGGTCGCATGTTTCGCACACAAGTCTGGACTGCTTCCATCTTAGGCATGGGATTGGGGTGGCGAGCAACTAAATCTCTCCACCTTGCTATGAATTGGTCCACGGATTCGTCAGGATCTTGGGTCAGGGTGAGAAGCTCGATAGTTTGGACTTCTCTCTCGACCTCATAGAAGTGTTGGTGGAACAACTTCTCCATTTCCTCTCAAGTATGTACTGAATTTAGGGGAAGCCAAGCATTCCACTGAAAGGCCGGGCCATCAAGGGTTTCAACGAACTGACGAAGAAGAAGTCTCCCATCAGCCGTTGTCTCTCAACATGCCACCTAGAAATGTGTGATATGCTGGTGTGGGGACGTCGTACCATTGAACAGGGGAAATTTCCCTTTCTTGTAGTCCGAGGGAAACGAGACCTGATAAATGTAAGTGGGGTATGGCTTCTGGTAAAGCGTTGTACCCTGTATATCTGGGATTTGCCTATTCTTCAGGCTGTGAGTCACCATAGCATCGATGTCTGCCTGTGAGACGAGGTGAAGGAGATAATTGTCCAGTGAAGCAGGAGGAGGAGGTTGCCTTGGAGCTGCATCATCTGAGTGATGGGAGTTTGGCTCATGGTTAGCCGAGTGTCGCGCGGTTTCCATGCGATCAATCTTCTTCATCATTGCGCGCACCATGTCTTTGAACTTATTCATGCACTCTTCATGAGAGTCGCTAGGTTAGTTGACAACCATAACGCTGACCGTTTCTCCAAGGAGGTCAGTCTTAGGTGCGGTTGAGGGCTTCCGAGCTTGGTGGGTTGTACACAGCAAATCTATCAGCAGGGGTTCAACATGCCTCGACTAAACTCGAGTCTTGTATGCCGGCCGCATGAGGACCAGTTCTCGACAGTCTTGGGACCGTGACCGGTTCTCGATAGTCTTAGGAACGTGGCTGTTGGGTGGTTGGGTCATCTTCTATGACACTGACGACTGTACAGGATTCTCGTGCCTATTCTTTGAGCTTTATCATCGGAAGAGGGTAGAAGGGATTTTGATGAAGAGGGTCATCGGAGGTGGATGCCCTGACTGTTTTAATGAATACTGTTTTAATGAATTCCTTAGTCAGGATTTGTAGACCCCTGTTGCGCTTGGATTTACGTCTTTGATGGACCTCATGCCAGAACTATGATCGGGACTGTGGTTGGTCAGCCCTTTTTGCACAAGAGAGAGTCATCTCCATTAAGTGAAGTAATGTGTGTGGGCCAAGAACTGGGGTCAACCTAGGTTGGGGAGGACGAAGTATTTGATCTCCCATCAGATCTTTTCCTCGAGCTCTCTTATGGGCTCCAAAGGCATGACCGAGAAGATGGGGCTGGTTCAAGATGGCACTCTTGGGGAAGGTCTTCGAGTACCAAGGCTTGAGGTGTCTACTGGGAGGAGAAAGAGCGAATGAAGAGGGGACCAGCTCCCGACGATGTCTGAGTCGAGAGAAATAAGCAGCATGTGATGGTGGCACGTGTGCGCCTCTAGAAGTAGCATCGGGATGACTTGGGGGTTGACCAGGGCTCGAACAGGTGGTCTAACCTTAAGAGGCCGAGAGCTTTGAGTATATGTCTTCAAGGGAACAGGTGAGGGCCTACCCTTTATAGGGTGTGCTAATGTGTGCTTAGAGGAAGGATGAGGTGGTCGTCTCCCTTGTGCCTGGGTTGGCGCACCCATGACGTTGCCCCGAGCGGTGGGATGCAGATGCATGCGCACAGGTTTTGGCCCGAGGAGGCTTGATCCTAGACGCTTACTCAAGGGAACACGAGGGTTGCCCCGAGGTGTGGCTCGAGTGGATGACCCATGAGCCTTAGGGTGTATGCAAGAGGTGGAGGCCCCAGAGTCCCCTCCTCGATGTGTTGAGTCTGTAGGCATAGAGACCCGAGGAGGTGTAGGATGTGGGAGGTAAGTTTACGGTGACCCACAGGAGCAACGACAACTTGCTTGCCTTTTGTAGAAAGGGACTGGTCAGCCTTTCGGTGTACCTCAACAATACGACCGGCAAGTGACTTGCCGGTGATAGAGTGCATGCTGTGAGTGGCAGCAAACTTATTGCCGATGCAAGGTGCTTTGGTGGAGGTTCCACCAGAGCTAGGAGATGGGGCGTTAGGGACCTTTAAGTCGCTCCTCACACCAATCCAGGTTAAGACTTGGAAGCTAGACACTGGGTCTTTGCTAAGAAGGAATGTTGGGAACAAAGTTTGAGGAACTTATTCCCAGGGGAGGCTCGCGAATGCATGGATAAGAAAGTCCCCAATCCTGATAAATGGGTTAAGGTACTCAGCAGCCATGTGTATGCAGAAAAACAAAAAACAACCAAGAGACTAGCCGAATATCAACGATCCAACATAGGGGTAGTAGGTCCCCAGTGGAGTCGCCAAGCTGGTTAGATGCCTCTATCTTGCCCTCTAAGTCGGGATGACCTGGTGGCACGTGTCTCAGGTTTCGAGGAAAATCCAAGACTTGAGATCGCTCTCTCGGGAATCTTGTTAATGAACAAGAGCAGGTACACCAATCGGTAAGAGATGAATTTGGTGTGAGGCGGAACACACCTCACTTGGGTCTGGGACTTACTCGAGCTAGCTCGCATGGGCGCCCTCTTAGATCGCAAAGAAAGCCCCCCAGTCCTACAACTAGTTCGAAATCGCCTCCCTTGATATGAGCTCTCCTGTTTCTGCAATCACACACACATGGTTAATTTTACAAGACAAGTGGGCCAAGGGACCACACCTTGTTTTCGGGTGAATGTACACAGGCATGCACATCCAAAAAAAGAAGGGAAGAATAAGAAGATGGAGATTGGGGTGAGAAGAGAAAAAGAAAGAGATAGAATAAAAGAAAGGGGAGAGAAGAATTTAACCAGGTGGCTAGACTGGCACAGTGGCTAGCATGGTAGCAAGACGGGCACAGTAACTCAGACCAGCACAACAGCAATACATGATGACAGTATGATCACCCACTAGTCCTGACATAATGGCTAGCGTGTCGTGGCAGTAAGACGGGCGCAATAACTTAGACCAGCACGACAGCATTACTGCTAGACGACAAGACTACCATGACAGTGCTAATCTTAACTTCCTTTGGTCAAACGAGAAAGGAAGAAGAAAGAAGAGAGAAAAGAAAGAGAGGGAAAAGAGAAAATAGAAGACGAGAGAAGGAGAAAAAAGGAGGAGGAAGAGTAAGGAAAGAGAGGAAAAGAAAGAGAGAGTGAAATGAGAAGAAGAAGAAGAAGAGAAGAAGAGAGTGGAAGAAGGGGGAAGAGAGAAGAAGACGAGAAAAAGATGAAGAAGAAAGAAGAGAGAGAGGAAAAAGAAGAGAGAGAGGGAAAAGAAGAGAGAAAAGAGGATGGATAGAAGGAATAGAAAGAAGGAACAAGAAAGAAAAGGAAGAGGGACGAGAGAGAGAAGAGAAAGAAGAGAAAAAAGAGAAAGAAACATAGAAGGCAATGGGCTTTTGCCGTTCATGACAAGAGAGAAAAAAGAAAGAAACATGAACGGTGATGGCCTCCGCCATCCATTACAGGAGGGAGAGAAGAGAAAGAAACATGGACGGCAATGGCCATCGTCGTCCATGACATGGGAGAGAGAGAGAGAGAGAATATGGACAACGATGGGCTTATGTCGTCCATGACATGAGAGAGAGAGAAGAGAGAACATGGACAGCGATGAGCTTCCGCCGTCCATGACAGGAGAGAGAAAGAAGAGGGAACATGGATGACTATAGGCTTCTGCTATCCATGATAGGAGAGAGAGAAAAGAGAACGTGGAAGGCGATGGGCTTCTGTCGTCCATGACAAAGGGAAGAGGAGAGAAGAAACACGGACAACGATGAGCTTCTGTCGTTCATGATAAAGGGAAGAGGAGAGAGAAAACACATACGGTAATGGGCTTCTATCGTCCATGACATGAGAGACAGAGAAGAGAGAAAGAATATGAACGATGATGAGCTTCCACCATCTATGACAAGGGAGAAAGAAAAAAGAAGAAACATAGATGGCGATGGGCTCCCACCATCCATGACAAAGGAAGAAACTTAGACAGAGGCCCTACCCATCACTCGGGTTAAGGACCGGCTCACGGTAAGTGTTACAAAGGAGGACATCATGCCCGGCGATAGGCTCCGTCGTGCATGGATAGAGAGGAGAGAGAGAAAGAAAGGAACAGGGGAAAGAAAGAAGAGAGAGATTAAGAAAGAGAGGAAAAAGAAAGGAATAACAAAAGAGAGAGAAGGAAAGTAAAGAAAGAAAATCAGGAAAAAGAGAGGAAATATTAGGAAGGAAAGGGGGTGATTAAAGAAAGAGCAGAGAAGAAAAGGAAATGGGTGAAAGGCATGTACGACGATGGTCCACTACCATGCTTGTTGAGAGAAGAGAGAGAAAGAAAGAGGGGAGAGAGAAGGAGAGAGAAAGAGAGGGAAGAGAGGAGGAGAGAGGAAAAAGAAGAGAGGAGGAGAGAGAAAGAGAGAGAAGCGAGGAAGAGAGAAATAGAGAGAAGAGAGGAGGAGAGAGAAAGAGAGAGAAAGAGGAGAGAGAAAGAGAGAGAAGAGAGGATAAGAAAGAAAGTTACCATTACTAAGGGGTACTAGACTTTTTCTTCTCTCTCCTCTCTTTCTCTTCAAGACGTGCCACGATCTCAAGACTAAACCCTCAAAATTTATTCATCAGCGTGGAACCTCTTTACAATTAGTGCTTAGGAACATTTTCATCCATTCTAAGACAATTCTAAGACTGTCAAAAATTCCACCGTAAATCAGGGCTTTATTGACCGACTTCCTATTTATTCCGCATCGGGGACCCAAGGTGCTGAAAAAATGTATTCAAACACTATTTATTGGATGTTGGCATAGTGAGCATGTGATTTTGATATCAAGGTGGAGTTTTTTGGATATGGTGATATATAAATATCACTGAAAGATTGATAGATAAAAGGAAATAGAAACCCAGAAAGATTAGGACACTTGGGTATATCTATTGGTTTTGAGATGTATGTAACATATATGAGAAATTTCTTATTTGGTGTGGATTTGTAACCTTATATATATGGGATGAAAGAGGAAAGAATAGGTGTGCCATTTGGGTCACCATATGAAAAAGGTGGCTTCCTCTAGAGAGAGGTATGAGCCTCCTATGCATGAGAGGTATGGCCTCCTTTTAGAGAGAATAAAGGTTCCTATGAAAAGCAATACCACGATGTGCCTCCTGTAGAATGAGAGACTGGATTTTTGTAGAGAAGTGGTTCCCATGAAGATTTTGGGTGGTTTCCATTTTTTAGTGAGAGAAAGTCTCGGTTGCTCTCAATGGTCTCTTCCTGGACAATGGTTTAGTTGTGGAATAGAGATGGTTGTCTTCTTAAACTGTGATTTAACTATGGATTAGAGATGATATATCAGTGGTGGAATAGATCAGGATGTTAGTCTAAAAGGGCTTACAGGGTTTGTTCGGCTAGGTTTTGTCTAGGATTAACAAGGTAACTCTATGTCCTAAAATCTATGATGTTACTTTCATTGAAATAATGGACTTCGATTTGTCGTGCCTGCGAATGTAACCCTTTTGGGGTGAACTACGTAAATCTTTGTGTTCTTGTGGTATGTGTGTGTGTTTGTGTGTGTGTGTGTGTGTGTTTCATGCTTTATTTCTCGTATTATAACTCATATTCTCATCTATTATTTCTAGCTGGATAAGTACACGATCCTTGTGGAATCCAACTTTTGGGATTCTTGTTTCTGCATCTAAGAGGGCTATTAAATCCTGACAGTCCTGACCACCAAAGGGATTATAGATATCATGACCATATGATTAGGAAACTTATGATGTTCCAACGTGTAGTATTTTTTGAGCATATTTGTTTTCATTTCCCTCCACTAGCTAACTCTTTTTCTACTTCTTTTCTTGTCCATTTCTTTGATGATATTTCTCTTATGTCTGCAACCTCACCCATGCTTCCTATGGACGGTGCAATTGTAGAGCACTCAACTGCTACTGATGAACCACTTCAGGCACTTGCTATAGATACCTGTTGTCCACCATAGTGCTTGTTTCCCTGTTTTACTTGCACGTTTTATTGATTATGAAACTTGTTTACCTAAGCATCAAGCATTTCTTGCCTATGTTCATTCTTACTATGAGCCGTAAACTTATGAGGAAGTTGTCAAACAACCTAAGTGGCAATATTCCATGGTATAAGAATTGGCTACTCTTGATAAAATGTATGCTTGGGATCTTGTCCCTTTTCCCAAAGATAAAATAGCCATTGGCTGCCAATAGGTGAACAAAAAGCTAATGGCAGTATCGAGCGCTATAAAGCACACCTTGTCACCACGGGTTTTTGACAGAGCCATCATGTCCCGACCATGTTTGTCTCAGTCACCTCATAGGTTGTGCAATTCACCTACTTTATTTAATGATATGATCATTTCAGGTGATGAGGCTATTATACATTTAATCAAACATAAACTTAATCCACTTTTTGCAATGAAAGATTTGGGATTCTTAGAATATTTTTTTGGCCTAGAAATTTCTTATTCTCCTCATAGGTATTTGCTCTCACAACTCGAGTAAGCCATATTGTAACAATCCTAAACTTAAAAAAAAAAAAAAAAAACCTTTTACATTTGATGGTCCATACAAATAATTTGGTCCTTAAGGACCATCATACTTTTTTGCTCTTTTTACCTTCACCTTTTGTTCCTTGTGCCACGATCCTCTAGGAACGTGGGCTTTAAGTGTTAATGTAACACCTTCTAAACACCTCATGTATGAGGTGGGTTAATAATATATTATAATAATATTCTTTTTGTGTTTAAAAGAGGAGAACGAGTTGGATTCTCTCTTTGCAAAAACACTCCCTCTTATGCCCCTCCCTCTCAATAACGTTGAGCCCTCTTTGTGAATTAAAGAACGCAGTGAACTCCTTCTCTCTAGCCCAATTTTATCGAAAGTTCCCTCTCAAATATTATGGGTAAATGATCTCATTATCCTGAAAAATAATCTGTTCATTATTTTTACGCGGTAATTTTATGCGCATATGGTATCATTTTTTTTCTGTTAAAATTATTATTTTTATTTATTATAAATTTTGACATTGTAAATTATTAAAAATAAAATTTCTGCCTATTAGTATGACTTTTAGACACTGTAAAATTTATGTGTAAGTGATGTCATTTATGGTAAAATCATTATGTGAAAAATTGATATTTCTGCAATTAATTATTATACTGCCAATACTGTGAGATTTATGCATTTCTGCATTTAATTGTATTTTTGTTTGTCTATGAATTTTAGATACTATAAGTTTTACCTATTCCTATAAAATAATTAATTATGAAATTACATTCCATAAAATTGTGATATTTATGTGTTTAACCTTGGATTTCTATAGAAGCTCTTAAATTGATAATCGACTGCCTATTGGATTCCATTTCAAATATACCTATTCGATCTGCTAACTTTCTGCAATTTTTATCCAAATTGCTTGATTGGTTACTTACAAATATTTCAATGAAAGTAATTGTTTAAATTGCTTCAAGTGAATTCTTGTTAATGATTTCAATGATACTTTGAATATACGATGTTGATGCTTTCTGATGTTAAAGAGCTTCTAAGATAATTTAAGTATGTGTGGACCTATCCGGGACACCGATAGGGACTATTTGGACTCATCCGGTACGCCGATGATGTACGTTTAGACCTGCAAGGATTATTTGGACCTATCCGGTTATGTCGCTGGGGACTATTTGGACTCATCGGGATGCCGGTGAGGTATATTTGGACCTGCAGAGATTGTTTGGACCTATCTGGTTACGCTGGTATGGACAATTTGGACTCATCCGGGACGGCGGTGATATATGTTTGAACCTGCAGGGATTGTTTGGACCCATCCAGAATGCTGGTGGGGTATATAGGTGACCTACTTGAGACGCCAGTAGGGTATTTTGTGAAATCCTTTGAGTTATGCATTGTTGTTAAAATATTTACATGATTTCAATCATTTGGATTATGCTTAATTGTGCATTTCTGAAAGTGAAATTGTTATCCATAAATGCTTTTTGGCTCGCATTGTTTCTAATAGACCTCCCTTTTTGAAAATGCTTACATCTTTCGATTATGATTATTTTTTAGGACTATGATGATCACTTACTGAGTAGCCAAACTCATCAAACTATGGTAAAAAAATTTTAGGGTAATTGCAGCCTCCTTAGTTGAAGGCACAATAGGACCAACTTTGGAAGAAGTCATAGTTATGATGAAATTTTCGCTTTGTGACTTTTGTTCAAATTCACTATTGTAAATTTTGTCATATCAACTGATGTATATCTAAACCTTCATATTAATACTAGTTTATGAATAGACTTTGAACAGACTCTTAGAAATGGAAAAATCTGTTTTAGTGCAATAAATGGTGAAGTAGAAAAATTTCGTTTTGTTAAAGCTAAACTGTTACATCTCAGGGATTCCAGTGTTATAAATCTTGGGGTGTGACACATATATATTGCTTCTCGAGCTTGTCTAGCGGATGAAACAAAGCATGTTGCCATACCTATTGAGATGAATGTCAAACTTCACTCTATAGAAGGTGAACCTCTTTCAGATCCTACATTTTACAGGCAGCTTATTGGAAGTTTTTATTTGACTATCTCTCGGTCAAACATTGCTTATACTGTTCATCTTGTCAATCAATTCTTAAGTGCCCATCGCTCTATTCACTTGCCAGTTGTACATATCATTTATTATATCTGAGATGCTCTTAATTGTGCTCTGCTGTTTACTTCGTCTTCCACTCTTGGGCTACGTGCCTATACTGACTCTAATTTTGTAAGGGATACTATTGATCAAAGTTTATTACGAGTTTTTCTATTTCTCTTGGTGACTCACTTCTTTCTTGGAAGAGCAAAAAGGAAAAACATATTGCTCAGTCAACAACTAAAGCTAAGTATCGAGCAATGGCCCAAACAACATCCGAGATTGTCTGGCTTCGCTGGTTATTAGCTGACTTGGATATTGAGTTTTTTAAAGTCGCAACCTCATATCAGAAAAGTGCGATTTATATTGTAAAGAACCAGGATTTCCATAAGCGAACCAAGCTTATTGAAGTAGATTGGTATTTTGTTCCATAGGATATTTAGCCGGGACAATATCTTTTCCATACATCTCATCTTCCGCACAGCTGGCTGACTTCTTACGAAGTCCCATAATTCTCCTTATTTTTCAAACCTTGCTTTGAAACTCTCAATGGTTTGCTTCTAACCGTCACGAGTTCGCAGGGGAGTGTGAAATTATATATATGCACTTTCTTCTTGTTACTAGATAGGATGATCTTTCTATAATCATGTAGAATGTATTCTTTTCTTTTCTGTATATCACACAGGTTGTATAATATAATCACCTTTGTACCTTTGTATACATATATGAGATTTTTTCCATAGGTTTAATACAAAAAATACAAAAAATTCTCACACCTACTAGCCGGCAATTAGACATCCTTGTGAGTCTAGGTTACTCGAGTCTCAACCACTTACACTAAAGATAGTGACTAGACATCCTTGTGAGTTGGGCTTGCTTGAGCGTCAATCCCATGTCCTCAAGGCACGTTGCTAGACCTCCTCGTTAGTATGGTTTGCTTGAGCCTCTACTCCAAGCCCTAAGGATGGCGGCTAGAACTCTTCATGAGTCTTTCTCGGCCTCTCTCTCACCTCTCCTGCTTTCTCCCCATCGACAATTTAAGAACTCTTGGTCGAGATTTGCATCGTGTAAATTGCATTTTTAATCGAACTAATTAAAAGTCGGCCTAAGGATGTAGACGAAATTTCAACTTGAAGGAGCTGCATGCATTAAAAGGAGCGATGGAGAGAGATCAACATCAACAATAAGAGGATAGTCGGACTCAGAAAAAGGCATCCCACCTATACCCGATCCTTATACTTTATGTTTCCACCATGTTGGGATTCACTTGTCTAATCCTTATTCAGATTGTTGAAAAGTTGGAAAAAAACATGAAATAAAAAATTAATATTAAGTCATGAAGCCATATAAATGAAATAAAAAATTAATAGTACGTCATTCTATGAAGCCATATACTTGGATGGTCGATCTAGGGAGCCCCATACTAATCCCAATTTACTTTTTTTATTTATTTCGATCACCATTTTGTAAGATGCACCTCTAAATTTTGCTATAAGATATAATTTTGGTGCTAAAAACCTTACGATAGCTTGAAAATCCGTAGTTCAAGCACAAATTTAAAATTTAAAAATTAATGTAGATAGAGTACATTTATAAACACTTGAAAGTCTTGAAAATAAACCGTCTAAATAACATCTTACAAAATGCACATTTTTGAGACTTGAAGTTATTTTCTCTTTATGTTCTATCTCAAGGCCGAGACCATCAAGGTTTTCCAACTTCCAGAAGCTCTTTTCTGTTAATTTTTGAGGTGTTCTTTACTTCTATAGCATAAAGTTTCAAACCTTATGTCCTTTTTCTTTCGTAAAACACTAATCCAAATCAATGGCTAATTCCGAGTGTGTATGGTGTAGCATGCACATCACGTGTATCCTACTGCATTTCCTCACTGCCCCACTCCCTATTGCCCGTCTCCTCAGACTCATGGCTGGAACTGGATTGGGATAAGCCCCATTTTTAAAGTTTTAAGAGACCGGCGAGGGAGAGAGCACTTCTCTCTCTCTCTCTAACACACACACACCATGTCCACTGTGTCATCCATTTCCTCCCTCCTGCCCGCACATCTGTCCTTCCGCGCATCCAACCAACTCACAAAACTAACCTCCTCCTCCTCTCTCATCAACCTTAAAACCCCATTTTCTCTCTGTGCAACTCTCCACCACAACCCCTCAAGCTCAAAAATCAGAGCCAAAGACTCAAACCTGGACACCTCCTTCTTTGACGAACTAGACCCCGAACAGGAAATAGCCTTTGAGCAACCATCCCCACCTGAAGGCTGGGTAAAACCACCTCCTTTCTATGAACTCCCCCCTGAAACTGAAGAGGAAATTGCAGGTGCTTATGAAGAGATATATGGGCCTGCTTACAGTGGGGAGAGTGTTTTGGGCAATGACATTTATGTGATGGATGCTAAGGTGAAGAAGAGTGTGGGGTTTGGGAAGAAGAAGAAAGAGAAAGTGAGAGATGGGTTTGAAGAGAGAGTGGTTCAGGTGAGGAGGGTGACTAAGGTTGTGAAGGGGGGGAAGCAGCTTTCATTTAGAGCAATTGTGGTTGTTGGGGATAAGCAGGGGCGTGTTGGGGTGGGTGTTGGGAAGGCCAAGGAGGTCATTTCTGCTGTTGAGAAGTCTGCCACCAATGCCAGGAGGAATATTGTCACTGTGCCTATGACAAAGTACTCTACATTTCCTCACAGGTCAGGCCTCCCTCCCTCTCTCTCTCTCTCTCTCTCTCTCTCTCTCTCTTAC
>NW_006499691.1:194093-207681 GCF_000471905.2 Amborella trichopoda | reverse complement strand
CTCTCTCTCTCTCTCTCTCTCTCTCTCTCTCTCTCTCTGTGGTGCTTAACTTGTTACAATTCTCTGTAAGTTTACATTTCTCTTTCACAGCTTCCTTGAGGCAAGACACATAGTTAGCTGTTTCTTATTCGAATTGCTCCAACGTGTGGTCTAGATTTTTGTTGGAAATGAAGGCTTTATGCTCCAAATTAAGTAAATAGTACTGAAAGTGTTCAGGCTGTACAACTTGCAATGCTATTTCATGTTCCATATTTTTGGCTAGATGTAAGTTTATGTTCCCATAACAAATATTTCTTTGTACTGTTGTAGTCGAGACATTTGAGAAAATTAGCTTTTACTTTATCTAAGGTTTTAAGATGTCCTCATCTTCATGATTTATTACTGTGATTCTAAAACATACATGAAAGTTAGCAAAACTTAAATCAATAGAGCTGTTATTCTTCATATGTGATTCAGATCCCATCGTCATTATTGCAGAGTTTACTTCTGTATGTGCCTCACAGAACCTAGTAATTGTGCTTTTCATGCTACTTCTTCCCATAGGACAGTTTTCCTTGTCTAATTGAGCCTACATATTGGATATATTTTTCATTTTACTTTGAACAAATGATTATTTTTCATTCAACATTCTTACTCTCCACTGCAATACAACTATACTACCTATTTACCTGCCAAACTATCCTATTCTTACAAGCTTTCTGTGCTTCTAGTGCATGCACTCTTTTCTTACATGGTGAATGCTCCGTGGTTCTACTCTCACTAGTCTTAAAGGATGAAACTGTTCATAATGCTGATATCGGACTTGTCTCCCTGTTTAGTCTTCTCTATAATCTCTTCTGAGTATAGATCAGATTGATATGATTAAGTGGTATATCTCATTCCCATTGTGTTTCCCACAATCCCACTTTCGTGTCTACTCTCTTATCATGTTTCCATCGTTACTCTGTGTTTCTTATGAGTCTCTTTGTTCCCATTCAAGTTCCCTATTACCAGCAGTTGTTTCATGGGATTTATTTCCGATAACAAAGCTGTTTCTTGAAATCCTGATGAGATATCTTTGAGGAAGAATATCAAACACTTGAGGTAGTAGTTCTTTGGTTTACTCACTAGGTGGTCCTTGATGGTAAATACTCTACTCAACCATTCTCTGTGGTGGTATTTTTTGAGGCTTGTAGCAAGAAGTATAGTTTGGATTACGTTGTGGATTATAGTTGGACCTTCAATTTGGAGGTGCTACTGAGTTGGAGGTTTGGTCCCCCGGGGTTGGGGTGGTCTTAGCTTATGTACTTTTGTTTTTTTTTGGGTGAATCAGTGGGGATGATGAGCCGCTACCCATTTCATTGGTGACATAAAAGGATAAATTAATTTGCAATCATTTTACACCCCTTGTAAGGGGGACAATACTACATTAGCAACATCATGTAATAATAGGGGATCTAGATCATCTGGGAGGCAAGCATGCCACACTGTTGCTTATGTTATGGATACTGCCCTATTAGCCAGATATTCAGCAACGATATTGGCCTTCCTGTATATGTGAAAAAACTACCACTGGTGATTGCAAAGGAGGAAAGACTTGCGCTGCAGTTAGACGAGACTACATGCAACTTCCATAGGGGCTTACATTTTTATCTCAAGGATTCCGCGAGCAATTTAGAGTCGCTCTCTATGATGAGGGCTTTGCAATTGAGTTCTTTTACTAGAGAAACACCCACGTTCAAAGCATAGAATTCGGCAGCATTGTTGGAGTTGAGACCTAGGGCAACTACAAAAGCAGCTATGAAACAACCTACATCATTCCTTATGATCCCCCGCAACCAGCAGCTCTAGGATTAGAAGAGCTGTCTATATTAAGCTTGAAGCAGCCATTTGGGGGGAGCGACCACACCACTTGCATGCCACTTTAACTTGAGATTGTTGGTGATGCTGCGCTTCGAATAAGTGAAGGCCCAATCCTTTCCCTTAGCAAGCAAGCTGACGAAATGGATGATTCACCTTAGTAGATTCGCTCTAGATGTCCTCCCTCCTCCAGGTATACAAATGTTGTGTTCTGTCCAAATACAACAAGTAGTGATAGTTAAAATGAACATCCAAACATTTTTCATACCAATAGACTTAATATGGAACTTGAGCCACTTGGCAAACATCATAATTGTTGATTTTGACCGGTATATTCTTGCCAAATCTCTAAAGAATAGACCGCCATAGAATCTGCGAAAGATAACAATGCATAATGATATGATCAGTAGTCGCCTCTTCCTGGAGGCTAAGAGGGCATCTGGACTCCACAGGCAGGCCTCATGATTGAAGCAATCCAGTGGTAGGTAATTTGGCATGAAGAGAGAGCCAGGTGAACCACTTGCTCTGGGTAAGGATGGCGTTGACCAAAGTGCTTTAAAAGCTTGCTGTACTGGGGCAGACTAGCAAATCTGATCCCGCACACTCCCAACTGAGAAAGCACCATCTATAGCTTGTATCTAGACAAGCTAATCGATAAACAGGTAAATGGTATTGAGATCCGTAACATTTGGCAATATTGATCCCTAACATTTGTATCGTATGGACGTTGCTTCCAAGCATATGGATCTTCTAGCCTTTCATGATCTCTTGCTCTCGATCCAACAACTATGGACATGAGAGCTAATGGTAGGAGTTGGCTTGTAAGGGTAAGAGCAGTAATGTGCCATTCACCTTGGCAAACTACCATTGTAAGCTTGATGTATACTCCCTACCCTTAGGTCGTTCTGATATTGTGTTATGGGCTCAGTGGCTACGAACTCTAGGACCATGTTGTAGGATTTTTCAAAGTTGTGGATGCAATTCATCATTGAGAAGCAGCAATAATGCTGCAAGACAAGTCAATAGAACGAAGATAATCAGTTCTCATTGCTTCTTAAGGATTCTTTGGAATGGTGGCCCAATTCATCTCTGTTGCATTGATTGAGCAACGTGTGGACCTTTTTGGTAGACCAAAGGATTTACTTCCCCCACTTCCATCATCATCTAATTCCTTTAAATACAAGAACCAGAGCCCTTAATAATCGGCTATACATGCACCCATTTCTACTAAAAGATAGAGATGAAAAAAGCTTGTCTAAGAAATGAAGGAGTTAGCCCTTGTTGCTCTTCAATGCTTTCAATCAGAACAAAGAATGGCTTGTAGAGGATGTATATGGACTACGAAGGCATTGAACTCAAGAAGGATAAATTTCTCGTACTAGAAGAGCTCCATAGGCTTAATACTACTCCGATCTTGATCGTTGATCTTGATGCCATCTTGTCTGAGGAAAAGAGGAAGATATTCCTAGACTGCATTTTGTACTCTTGAGGGCCAGTACAAGTTCCTAGTAATTCCTTTTGGGCCCACAATGCTCTTTTGAGCTTCCAAAGTCTAATGAACTGATCATGAATTTTTTAAATTCATAATTATTATTTTTTCTGATGATACAGTCATCTATAGTACCCCATGGGAAGAACACTTGGACCAATCGGTTTGCACTCTATGAATACTTTGAAAGAATAGACTCTACATCAAGCTTTAAGTGCTCATTCCGGCAGCAAGAGGTGGAGTACTTAGGTCACATCATAAGCAAGTGTAGGGGCAGATCTGGAAAGATTGAGAGTATGGTAAGTTGGCCTATCCTGAATACCTTAAAAAGTTGGTGTAGGTTTTTGGGACTCAATAGAGTCAAGAACTAGGCAAATTTAGCTCCTCATTCACTAGTTTATTCAAGAAGATTGCCTTTGTATCGGATTCTAGGCTCGCTTTAGCCTTTGATGCCTTGAAGGGGGAGGTGTGTATGATATCTATATTAGTCTTGCCCGACTTTTCAAAACTAGGGACGGATGCCTTAGGAATAGGCATTGTACTCATGGAGGGTCGACCCTTATGACTATGAGTTATTATATAGGAATGGCAAAGGGAATGTGGTGGCTGATGTTCACTCACGACATCACCAAGTGGCGGCTACTCTCCTTGCTATGTCGATGCGTCAACTGCCCCACATTATTACAAAAGATTCTTTAGGTCCTTATAATGGAAACAGTTGAAGCGAGACAAAGAAATTTGTGGCTGAATGTGATGTGTGCCATAGGCAAAAGAGGGAGCAGTTGAGCAAGTATACCCACTTCCATGCAACACCCTTATACAGCTGCCTCAGTAGCCTAGTGTTCCTTACAATTTATTCAAGGTGCATGGGATGCCTATGTCCATTGTTAGTGATCGTGACCCTGTTTTTTGGAGCAATAGCTGGAATGAACACCGATTACAAGGGGCACATGGTTGAACCTGAGTTCGTTTTACATCCTTAAACTGATGGCCAAATTGAGGTGGTCAACAAGTGCTTAGAGACTTATTTGTGGTGCTTTGTTTTACAGCTACCCAAACAATGGGTTTGTTGGCTTCCATTGGTTGAGAGAAGGCACAATACTACTTTACATCTCTTCACAAAAGTAACTAACTCCCTATGAGGCATTATATGGGCATCAATGGCCATTCATGGGTCAAAGATGCGCACTCTGAAATTTTATGAGCCTTACAAGGTCATTGTACAAATAGGCAAGGTTGCTTGTTTGTTAGAGCTGCTGGACTCGTTAAATGTTCACTGTGTTCCATTTGTCATGTCTTAAAAAGGCTGTTGAGGTGAGGGTAGGTCAAAATTGACCTATGCCAAGACTCAAAGGGTGGAATATTGATTTTGGAGACTATAGCAAGGCTAGACTGCAGAATACTCAAGAACCAAAACAAGGCAATAATGGAAGTATTAGTGCATTGGAGGGGACTGAGGACGCCACTTTGAAGCAATGGCTAAGGTTCCTAATGCTTTCCCAACTTCCAGCCTTGGGGACAAGGCTTGCCTAGAGGGGGTGGAACCCAATGAACCACTTGAAAGGGACTTGGAGAGATCTGAAATTTGATAAATTGATAGAGTCCTTTAGGATTTTCCTTTGATGAAATTGAAAAGTTAACCAGGGATTAAAATCTGATGAATGGGGAAGGAGTTTTTAGGAGTTAAGGTGAGATAAATTAGGGAAGTTTCTCTTATTTAATTAAATTAACAACAGGAAGATTATGGAAAAGTGGGGGAGTGCCACGGTGCAAAGTTCAAGAGCGCTGTGAAAAGCTTGAACTTTGATATTGTCTCTCTAGGAGGATTGCTGAGCATGCCTCGCTTTCCTTTCAATTCAGTAGCATCTTTTTTTTGCTCTCTCTTATTGCTGTCTTCTTTTTAGGACTCAAAAGAATTGTTTGAAGAGATATAGGGAGTGGTTCAGGTGAGGAGGGTGGCTAAGTGGATGTCTTTTTCTTTTTTCTTTTTTCTTTTCTCTTTTTTTTGGGGGGGCGGGGTGTGGGGGAGACGTCTTTCATTTAGAGCAGTTGTCATTGTTGTGGATAAGTAGTTGCATGTTGGGGTGGGTGAATGGATGGTTAGGGAGCATATTGCTTCTGGGGAGAAGTCTATGATGAATCCGAGAAGGAAGTTTGTGACTGTGCCCATGCGAAAATTGCTCAACGTTTCCTAAGCCTCTCTCTCTCTCTCTCTGTCAATTTGTTAATGATTCTGCTTGGGCAAGGGGTTTTGGGGGTGGTTTAAATATTTGGTTGCCAAATATGCCTGCTATTTTGCAATGTACATGTTGTCTCAGTCCATGTATATGCACCATGGTACTCAATTTTCTATTCTCACATAATTTTGACCTTACTTTGCTATTATGTGGTCCATGATGGTTTTTGTTAGATGGCAGGTTTCTCACATCTGCTCAAGTTGATCTTTTGTGCATGATTTGCAGTTAAACAGGATTTTGTTTTTTGTTTTTGGTTGTGGGTGGATTGGAATATTCTTGATGGTTTTCATAAAGTTTTCTCTGGCATCTGTCTTTGCGAGCATTTCCATATTTTTTCACTCAATACTCTTATTCCTCCATAATAATAATGCGACTCTAGGTATCTACTTCTTAAACTATCTAGTGGCCTATTAAACAGCTCATGGCTCTTTCATTAGGTCTATTTCCTGTGATAGAGCTAGTACATAAATGTGGCTGTGACATTTTCTGGCAAGCACTGCAAACACTTGATCAAACAGTACATGGGAGTTAGTTGATTTGTCTAGGTTTAAGGTGAACCTGGATGGTACTTCATGTAAGTTTAAGGCGGACCTTTATGGTACTTCGTGTAGGTTAGTTGATTTGTCTAAATTTAAGGTAGACGTTGATAGTGCTTGTGGCCATGGCTTTCAAGCTTGATTGGAACCAATCTCTAGTATGACATGGTCTGGGGCTTGTGGCATGAAGGAATAAAAATTAGGATTCTGGTGTCAATCATGGTTACACCATTTTCTACACCTTTTTTTTTTTTGTGAATTAATGATACATTTTCTACATTTGGAACCATGTGGGGAGGGGTTATATGTTCGGGGAATTGCCAAAAGTTCTAGATGGGCAGAGATCATGAGGACTGGTTAATGCTAATGATAGAACTACCAAAGAGCATAAGTATAGTTTTGTAGATGTTTTGGATGGAGAGGGGTGATAGCTTTGGAGTTTTGAAGGAGGAGAGTTTGAATAGATGAAAATTTGTGAATCAAATGATTCTTTAATCATGTAAAAAGAGAGAAATTTGTGAATCTATGGCGTGTCTTTTAAGCATCATGCAATATGAGAGTGAAGTTTTGAAAGCTCGTGACATAGGTGTTATTTAATTTGCGTATTGATTATGGTTTGGGTGCTTGCTTGGTGGGATTCCACCAGTGTACTTCGTGTAGTCTTTCCTCATTAATTATTGTATATGAAGTCAATAATGTGTTGTACCTTTTAGATGGAGAACTAACACAAATGAGCTTTCTACTAACATAGCCCAGTCCCCTCCAGCTGTACTGGTCTTTGTTGATGGCAGTTTTAGTGAGAAACAAACTAAAACCAACATCCAAATGCTCTGTGTAGTTTCAATTGGAGATAGGAGGATCCTAAACAAAATGAAGCTTGTAAGATGGAAGCACAAAGGTCACAGTGTTTAATAATGGATCCTTCCAAAACAAGAAACCTTTCCATAAGTGCCGTTGTACAATTTCCAGGTGGAATTAGGACGAAGCCTGCCAAACTAAAGAAAGCTTGGTGCTTGACAAAGCTCATATAAAATTCTTTAGAATTCCATAGGTTACTCATGCAGAAAAGGTGTGCAACTTGTATGGCTAGTGATTCAGATCAAAGTGGAGATCCTTACCCATAAGAGAATGACCTCGACTTTCAATTGCAACCTGTATGGAAGCATAAAAAAAACAGACAAAAAACATGAGAAAAACCTTTTGTGAAAAATAAAGCCATGTCTATATGGAAACGGAATGATTCATTGACTACATCTCATATGCAAATTGAATTCAGAAAATTGATTTATTTTGAACTTTATTCTATTTTGGGGTATGGCTGGAATTTTATTTATTGATTGGTTGTATTATGACTTAAAGCTTGAGGGGTAGAAGGGATATTTAGTTTAGAAGTTGGGATGGTTGGTAAGTTACCATATGGGGAGGTACGTATTCCTTTTTTTTGTGTGAGTATGGGTATCTTAAAGTAAGAAAGGTGTAGTTGATAAAGTTGAAAGCAGAGAGAGAGAGTTGTGGGGCCCACACATTAGAGAGAGAGAGAAAGTTTGTTAGAGAGTTAGAAGGTAGGAGAGTTTTTTGTAGGTTTTTTTTAGTTGGGAGGAAAATAAAGGGAGGACGTACCTCTTTGGATAGAGACTGGTGATTTTTTTGTGGAGACTTGATTTATTTCAAAGAAGAAGGATTTCTTCTCTTTTGGGGCTGAATTTACAGCCACTTTAAATTCTCCATTGTTGGTGATTGTGGGTGTTCAAGATCAAAAGAATGTCAGATTTAATTTCTGGGCTCCTTTTGCATCAAGTGGTATCAGAGCAAGGGTTTGCGACTACGATGGTTGCTCGTGTAGGTCATGGTGGCTGTGGGTATATCGCCTTATACCGAAGGATCGACAACTTGACAGAGGCGGTTGCACAGTTGCTACAGGAGAGAGATCGGCAGCAAGGTGTCCCAAACAAAGAGGTTCCCGTGTTGATGGATCCAAATTGTGAGGATCTTGATGGAGATGGGTATGAAGTGGGGCTTGAATCTGGGATAGAGCATCTTGATTATGTGTCCAATCATCCAAATTTGCTCGATGCGTGACAACATCAATAAGAGTGTGAATTTGATGAAGAGTCGGACAGCCGAACACCCCGAGTCCGACATGATCGGTGTAGGGGCAAGGATAGGGAGGAACCGCGTGATCGACCTCAAGATGCACGGAGGTACGAGCGTAGAGAGTCAGATTCAGGTATTAAATTGATCTCCCTGAATTTTATGGAAATCTTTCCCCTGAAGAGTTTTTGGATTGGTTGAGTACTTCTTTGATTGGGAAGATTTCTCCAATTCAAAGAAGGTCAAACTTGTGGCTCTTAAACTTAGGGGACTTGCACCAGTATGGTGGGATCAAGTTCAAGAAGCCCTGGTTCAAAAAGGTAAAGAAAAGATCAGTTCATGGACCAAGATAAAAGCAAGGATGCGTCAACAATTTCTCCCACCAAGCTATTCACAAACATTGTATCAATAGTTCCATAGGTTTCATCAAGGTACAAAAGCTACCTGGGAGTATTACCGCTTAGCCTTGCGTAATGGGTTAGCGGAGACCGAGGATCAAAAGGTGGCGCGTTATGTTTCGGGGCTGCAGAGTTCGATCCAAGATGAGCATGCATTGCATCATATGCCTCGGTCAGAGGCGGCATATCAAGCCGTTTTAAAGGTGGAGGAACGACAAAGAAAATGGGCAGGCATACACCGACCCACACCCAGAGCGAGATCATCACAGATTGGGAGGCCGGCGCCTCCAACCTGGGGAGTTCTTGCAACAAAAGATGGCCCAGCTGTGGTACCTGTAATTCCTCGATGCTTAATTAAATTTTCCATTTGTAATTTTTTTAAGGATGGGGTTTGGTGTGATGTTGCACCAATGGATGCTTGCCACATACTCCTAGGACGTCCCTGGTAATATGATCGGAAGACCATCCATAATGGTGAACATAATACTTATACTTTTCGAAAGGATGGTCGCAAGGTGGCATTGCTCCCTTGTGTGAGGAAACCCCACCCAAGTCTTCTAAGGAGGAGGGTGTGGCTCTTCTTTCACTCCAGCAGTTTATGGATACGAGTGAGGAGACTGGGCTAATTTATGCACTTGTGGGAAAGGACTTGGGACAGCTTGTTTTAGTGCCCGAAGCTCTGAAACCACTTTTATTAGAGTTTAAGCACCTAGTGCCATATGAGTTACCTGTTGGGTTGCCACCTATGAGGAATATACAATATTGTATAAACATTATACCTGGGTCAAGCTTGCCTAACCTACCAGCTTAGAGAATGAGTCTCAAGGAGCACGATGAGCTCCAGAGTCAGATGGATGAGTTGTTGGCAAAGGGGCTTATAAGGGTTAGCATGAGTCCATGTGCAGTACCAGCTTTGCTTACCCTTAAGAAAGATGGTTCATGGAGGATGTGTATAGACAGCAGGGCATTGAACAAAATAACATTTAAATACTGATTCCCTATTCCACGGTTAGATGATATGCTTGACATGTTAGCTGGGGCTTCTGTATTTTCAAAAATTGACTTGAGAAGTTGCTATCCTCAAATTCGCATACGTGAAGGAGATGAGTGGACAACCACTTTTAAGACAAAGAATGGGGGTTGGTGATGCCTTTTGGTCTATCAAATGCGCCTAGCACGTTTATGCATATAATGACACTAGTGTTACGAGCATTCATTGAAAAATTTGTGGTAGTTTATTTTGATGATATCCTTGTTTATAGTATAGATGCCAATGCCCATGTTGATCATCTTCACTAGATACTAACAGTGCTAAGGGCTGAGAAGCTATACATCAATCTCAAAAAATGTAGCTTCTTGACCAATAGCCTGGTATTTTTGGGCCATGTTGCTTCTTCAGAAGGGGTGAAGGTAGATCCTGAGAAGGTGCATGTTATATTAGAGTGGCCAGTCCCAAAATCAGTAACAGCAGTGCGAAGCTTCCATGGATTTGCTACTTTCTATAGGACGTTTATTAAAAATTTCAGCAGTATTATGGCCCCAGTTACTGAGTGTTTGAAGGGTGAAGCTTTCCATTGGACTTCAACTCCAAATAAAGCTTTTGACACCATTAAAGAGAAGATGAATTCTCCAGTACTTGCATTGCCAGATTTCAGCAAGATTTTCAAGGTAGAATGTGATGCTTCTCACATGGGGATTGGTGCAGTGCTCAATCTAGAAAAGAAGCCTATTGCTTTGTTTAGCGAAAAACTAAATGAGGCAAGAAGAAAGTATTCAACGTATAATGTCGAGTTCTATGCAGTTGTTCGAGCCTTAAGACATTGGCGACATTATTTGGTGCAGCGAGAGTTTATCTTATATACTGATCATGATGCATTGAAGCACATCAATAGCCAGAAGAAGCTTAGTGCACGTCCTGCAAAGTGGGTGGCTTACTTGCAGGAGTTCACATCCACTATTCGGCACCAATCAGGGGATCAAAATTGGGTGGCTGATGCACTGAGCCGACGTTCATACCTCTTGCACACCTTGGTTGTGAATGTGGTGGGTCTTGAAGCTATTCGAGAAGCATATTCAGTGGATCCATATTTCAACCCTATTGTTTCAAAGTGCAGTTCAGGTGATCATTCCTCGTATTACCAGTTCACTTTGTCTGATGGATATTTATTTTATGTTGCATGGTTATGTATTCCTGATACTTCTCTAGGAGAACATCTTATATCGAATCTCCATGGAGGAGGCCTTGGCGGCCAATTTGGAAGAGATAAGACGTATGCCTTGGTGGAGGAGTGATGTTTTTTGCCACGCATTGGCAGGTGCAGAGTGTGTCAGGTGGCCAAGGGACAATCTCATAATACAATCCTTTACACACCCTTGCTTGTCCCGACTAGGCCTTGGGTTGATTTATCCATGGATTGCATTGTGGGGTTGCCTAGGACTGCAAGGGGATATGATTCTATTATGTTGATGGTGGACCGATTTTCTAAGATGGCACTAAGAGGACCAAAGATGCTACAATGGTTGTTATTCTCTTCTTTAAAGAGATAGTGCGATTGCATGGGCTTCCCAAGATCATTATTTCAGACCGTGATACTCATTTCCTTAGTCATTTTTGGAGGACTTTATGGGGGAAAATGGGTACTAAGTTGCAATTTAATAGTGCTTATCATCCACAAACAGATGGCCAGACTGAGGTGGTCAATAGAAGAGTGGGCAACATGCAAAGGAGTTTGGTTGGAGAAAATGTGAAAGTGTGGGATTTGGTGTTACCACAAGCTGAGTTTGCCTATAAGCATTCTCCAAATCGGTCTACTGGGAAGATTCCTTTTATAGTGGTTTATGGTATCTCTCCTTTACATTTTTATGATTTAATTCCTTTACCTGCTCTTGAGATTGTGAATACAGATGCTGCGAGTATGCCTGAGTATATGAAGGAGTTGCACGAGAATGTTCGTAGAAAGCTAGAGGAGAGCTATGACAAGTATCAGGATGGTGTGAATCATCACCGTCGTGAGCGACTGTTTGATGTGGGAGATTTTGTGATGGTGCATTTGAGACCTGAACGGTTTCCTGTTGGCACCTATGGAAAGCTCAAAGCCAAGAAGATTGGACCTTGCCGAATAAAAAAGAAGATTAATGACAATGCTTATGAAGTGGAGTTGTCGAACGGATGGAATATCTCTCCATTCTTTAATGTTCGTGATTTGTTCGTGTTTCATGGTGATGCCAACCCAACGGAGTCGAGTCTTCTCCAACCCGGGGTAGGATGATGCAAATTGAATTCAAAAAATTGATTTATTTTGAACTTTATTCTATTTTGGGGTATGGCTGGAATTTTATTTATTGATTGGTTGTATTATGACTTAAAGCAGGACGAGGTAGAAGGGATATTTAGTTTAGAAGATGGGGTAGTTAGTAAGTTACCATATGGGGAGGTACGTATTCCTTTTTTTGTGTGGGTATGGGTATCTTAAAGTAAGAAAGTTGTAGTTGATAAAGTTGAAAGCAGAGAGAGATTTGTGGGGCCCACACGTCAAAGAGAGAGAAAGTTTGTTAGAGAGATAGAAGGTAGGAGAGTTTTTTGTGGGTTTTTTTAGTTGGAGGAAAATAAAGGGAGGACGTGCCTCTTTGGGGGGAGACTGGTGATTTTTTTGTAGAGACTTGATTTATTTCAGAGAAGAAGGGTTTCTTGTCTTTTGGGGATGAAATTACAGCCACTTTATATTCTCCATTGTTGTTGATTGTGGGTGTTCAACCATAAGATGAAAGCAACTATTAGAGCCTAAAAGCAGAAAATGCATGTCCTAAGAAAGAAGAAAGCAACATCTGGGGGGGCTGACATGGCTGCTGCTTGAATCTGGACTAGAGTTGCTGAAATCCAATGAACAGTAAACATATATAATACATGCTAAACATATTACTCCTACTATTACCCCACACCTTAAAAAAGCAACTTCCAACCACCTCAATACGACCCTTACCCGAAATGGAAAATAATCAGACCAAAAACTAGAGGCTGGCAACTTTTGAAGACTGATTTAGTATTGAGCAGCAAGGGCTGCTTTTTATGTGTGAATTTGATGGCTCTCTGCTTCTTTGTGAAGAATTTTTGAACTATCAGATGGGGTGGAGGCTTCATCTCTTGTTGAGCAGCAATCGTTAAGCTATGAAATCAATAACTCAGTTACTCTCTCTGTAGGTTTTGTGTAACTTTGTCGCTGTCAGTGTAAAGGGCTTTCTAGGATTGAAAATAGAGCAAACCACGGAGAGTTTCTTTCTTTCCTAAGCGCATGAATGAGAACCTCAAACCAGAGGGTTGTGGAACCTAGCGTTTAGAGATCGTTTAAACCTATTGTTGAGGCTGTTTTGTTAGAGATTGAGTTGATGTTAAACTCCATAACCTGCAAAAACTGCTTCACCATCCCGATATCCAATAGGATGCACTGATAAAGTAACACTTGCGGTCATTAAGTATCTTTTGATGATTACACAAGCCTTAGTCATTAACTATCTTTTGATGATTACACAAGCCTGGTTGGATCAGAACCTCTGAGATTTTTGGGAACAAATTTGAAAGTTCCAGACTTCACTAAATGATATATATCATGGTCTGGATTCTTTTGTACATAGTACTTTAGGTCGAACGAACCCAAAAGCAAATTCATCGTAAGATTCCTTTGTAGGTGATTGAAAAAGCTCACAATCCCAATCCTTCCTACTTATAAGGTACATAAATAGCTAGAGTATCCATCACAAAATTTGCTTCCTTGGGAATGCGACTTACATCAATCACGTGCATCAAAGATGATGAATGGAAATATCAACAAGGTATCATAACTGACACATTCCCAAACACATTTTTGTCATCCTTAAACTGAAAGTGTGAGGCTTCTCTCTTACGTTCAAGTAAGACACACTTTAATGGTACAATGCCAGTCTTAGTTACTGGGCAGGACCCTATAATCGCAATTATTTTATTACATGACTCTTTGCTATAAA
>NW_006499691.1:146912-193821 GCF_000471905.2 Amborella trichopoda | reverse complement strand
AAGGATAATTTAACCTTACAAGCCTTCAAAATTCATTGGTTGATGTTAGAATGGGTTGTAACGGTGGATTTGCCGATTATACAGTTGTTTTATTAAAAGTTTTCACCTTATAGGTAGCTTGGTTATTTGGGTTGTATGTGTAATTACCACAAAAAAAACAAGGGGAACCTTTGTCATTTTAAAAGGAGCATAATTGAAATTTTTACTTAAATACAAAGGGGAATATATACTATAAGACCACCTATTTTGGTACAAGGTCACAATCATCTCTAGCCAATAGATTTGAATTTTGGATACTAAGAACAATGCACAAAATTTGAGAAAAATTGAGCATTGTGCATAATCAATAGAACACCCTTGGCCATTTGATTTTTTATTTGATGGCTAGGAATAAGTTTGACATCCTTGTGTCAAAGCAAATGGTCTCAACTTGTACTTTCTCATATAAGAGTATATTTGTCAAGGAAATTCCAAGATATATATATGTATATATATATATATGGAAAAAGCTGGGATTAGCCCACTAGCTCATATGAACATATGAGCCCAACAGCCCAAGATTGAATATGGGCTAATCTAACAATCACAGATGTCCGATAGTGCTTGAATTTTTATTTTATTTTCTACAAATCTAAATCACTTGAAATTTTAGGTGTGTGTGTTCTTCTCATCAAGGCGCACCTAATAAAAATATTAAAAAAATTATTCGAGGAAAAAAAAATCAAAATACCCCCTGAAACTTTTTGGGGTATTTTGGTCAATTTATTTCATGTAAAATATTTCTTTGATATTTTTCTAAGATTCACCTTTTTTTTGATAAACACATGCCTAAAATTTCAAGGGATTTGGATTTGTAGAAAAAAAGAAAATTTCAAACACTATTAGACATCCATGATCGTCAGATCGGCCCAGATTCAATTTGGGCCGTTGGGCTCATATGTTCATATGAGCTAGTGCGGTAATTCTAGCTTTTTCCTATATATATATATATGAGACTAATGATCCTATGAGTCCCTCGCACATGTGCTGCATAGGACCTCCCTCTATTACTATCAATCTCCTTCCACATCTCAATGAGAGATGAGATGCTAAGTCACCCTGTGAAGAAAATAAAAATTAACCGGTTGAAAAGTTAAAGTTAAGAGAGAGAGAGAGAGAGGGGTCCAAATGTTGTAGGCAGACACAATTCTCAACCTTCTTCGTGACCACATCAACCCTAGCATCAATGGCTCCATCCCCTCTGTGTAATGGCCCTTGGCTGTTGTTCCCAGCTCCATTTTACCCAAAAAACAAACTTATCGGGCCTGAAAATTCGATCTAAAGGTCATGTTCTTAGGCTATCCATGGTGCCTGATTCAAGGCCCCTATTGTATGAAGCAGTGGCTTCCGTGCCGTATTCATCCGAGACAACCTCCCAAAGCTTGCCATTGGTTTCACATTGGCCTACTTGGATGTGGAGGATTTCTTTAGTTTTGGGGATCTCGGTTGAGGGAGAAACACACCAAAGATTTGGGTTTTAGAGAGAGAGAGCTCTTTCCCTTCAGAAAAACCACAGGAAAGATTGGGTCTTTTGGAAAAAAATCTCTCTCGCACACACACACTCGATAGATTGGGCTTTTGGGAGCATGCCTCTCCTTCTCTCTTTTAATGCAAGATTGAGTTTCTGTGGAGGTTCTATTTGTTGCTTTCTTATATGAAATTGGGAAGAAAAAAAAAACAAAGAGAGAATGAGTTTTTGGAGTAGGGTTGCTTCTTTCTCTCTCTAGGAAACTTAAGAGACATGGGATGATGGGGGTGGGGATTAGAGAGAGAGAATTGGTAGCGAGTGCTGGTTTGTATGAGATGTTATGTGGGGTTTATGTGAGGGGAGTGAAACCAGAGAAAATATTTTTGAGAGATGGAGGCAACCACAATTGCTCAAAATAGTAGAGGGGACCAATGCTCAAAACGTTTCTCACTCCTCCCTCACTCAAGCAGCCATGCACCGACTCCATAACATGTATTTGGAAATACAAAACACAGGCCATTGCCAATGAGCCAAACCTTTATAGGGGAACCCATCCGTCACCACCACCATATCCTTCTCACTTGGTTTGGGAAGCAAGCAATCCAGCACAAATGCAATCGAACACCAAAACCAACATGACGACATGTAACAAGTCAATAAACCCTAATCAAAAGTTTGCAAGGACAGTGGGATTGCATAGAAAGCTTGAAAGTTTGATTTTACCTGAGAGTGCAATTACACCAGTGCTTTAAAAAACGGATTGGTGCCCCGGATCGGGCACTTCAAAAACCCCTATGGATCGGTGAATTGGCGATCCGGATCAGGAATCGGCCAAATCGGTCGAATTAAGCTTTAAAACAAATCCAAAAAAATTATTAAATTTCATTATAAATGTTGTTTTTTAGGAATCCAGTAAAAAAAGGGGGTATTGCATTATTACCTTTCATTTTTTTTCATCAATTTGTGAATATTGAGATGTTATTTCTCTATATAAACTTATGTTAACCATTAAATTTGCATCATATAAAAGAAAAATTACAGAATTATCATGGATAAAGTATATAATCATACATGGACTACAATAAAGAATGAATTAAATTGATAAAAAAATGGCTACTAAAATCTTGAATTGGCGAAAAACCCTAATCCGCTAAAAAAACCCAAATTATTACAACCTAACTAACTATAATATTATATATTGAATTTGAAATTGTTGGTTTATATTTTATAATTATTTTATTATACAAATAAGAACAAATTCAAAAAAATAATAAGATGTGCTACATTTTTTTTTGCTTGTTGTATTACCTTTCTTTTTTTGTTTGACAACAAAAATAAGACAATGATGCTACCTAGGTACCTTTTAATTTTTTTTATACTTCTTATTTTATTTTTTGACAAGAAATACTTGTTATATTACCTTGTAATACTTGTTATATTGCCTTTTGTTTTTTTGACAAGAAAATAAAAAAATATTGTATTACCTTTTTCTTTTTTTTGAAAAACCTTTTATTTTTTCCTTTTACTTTATTTTCTTACTTTTAAAGGACAAAAATAAGTTGGATGAAAGGAGGACAAAAATAAGTTGGATGGTGCCCAAGGGGCTCGAAGTTGAGACATCCAAGAAGACATTGTGAGTCATAACCAACTGCGCCACGTAATAATAGTGTACTTTGAATTGTCGTCTAAACATTATAATGATTTTGCACGCACAATGTGTGGGAATTATCCCACATTGAAGCTTTAATATAAGTCTACATGGTATAAATGCTTCTGCCGGACCATCAGTAAATGCGTCAGTTACTTAATAGGATTGAGATCTGTGCACTGCATGTGCCTGATGTGTGGCATAAAAAATGCCCCTCAATTTTAAAAAACTTTCAGACTTTACCCCGGATCATTGAAATTTCCCGTGTTACTATAGCGAGTCATCGGGTTATCGCTATGAATCGCCCGGTTCTCTCTAGACGCGGGCGATTTTGTGTAATATGGTGTAATTGGCACGGGGGTGCTGATTTCTGTGTCGAATCGGGCGAGTCCGGTTCGACTCAACGAGTTTTCAGACATTGGATTGCACATATTATTTTTTTTCCTGACTTTGACTTTTCAACCGGTTGATTTTTATTTCTTTACCCAGTGACTTGGCACTCGATATTAGGAACGCTTTGAAGGTTTCCTACTAACGATCTATTGGTTTTCGGCGAATAGCCGGGCTCCGTGAAAATGGCAAAGGTACTTCGCCTGTATCGAAGATGGTTATCTTGTATAAAATAACCTATCTTTCAAATCACGAAGGCTAACTAAGGTTGTAGTAGTGATGAATATTCATCTTCTTTAGTCTAGGGAATTAGGTATGAAATGGCTATCTTGTTACAGAAGATAGCATATATAAATGGAAATGGCTCTCTTAGAAGTAGTAGGCCTTCACGACGAACATATATCATCGAGATTTGGATAGAGATTTGACGGTGATAAGCGGGGTCCTATGCAGCCGGTGTGTGTGAGGGTCTCATTCTCATAGGATCATTAATATATATATATAGGAAAAAGCTAACAATAGCTGGCTAACTATAATGAATAGTGCTATAGGTGGAATGGGAACCGTTAGATCTTCATCTTACGATTCAGAATGCATATCACTATTTTAATTTTAATTATTTTTCTATAAATCGGATCATAATGAAATTTTGGACATGTATACTAAAAAATAGGGCGCACAAATAAAAAATATTTCTCAGAATATAAAATGATCAAAATACCCCTGAAAAATGATGGGGGTATTTTGGCCATTTTAAATTATTGAAAATAATTTTTTTTATATTTTTATATGGTGCGCAATAGTGTTAGGTATTTACACCCAAAATTTCGTATTAATCAGATTTATATAAAAAAACTTAAAATTAAAATAGTGATGTGCATTTTGAACCGCATGATGAAGATCTGACGGCTCCCATTCTACCTATATACTATTCATTGTAGCTGGCCAGCTGTTGTAATATATATATATATATATATATATATATATATATATATAAAGGGCCAAGACACTAGAAGATCTACCATTGAAAAATTAGTAATATTTTGATCTCATAAAACTTTCCAAATTAGTTCCAATTGAGGGACGATGAAATAATAGGGTATTACATGCACCCAAGCATCTTTTATGGACTTATTCAAAAAAGTGTATCGAAAATGAGCTGAAAGTTTCAGATTAAAAAGACACCCTTAGCGATGTTTTTTTGGGGCTTGACCAATGTTTTTATTGGTCGAACCAAGTGCTAAATCCTTTTTTTTTTCTTACGTTTTACGAGTAGAAATTGAACTTGTTCCCTGGTATTGCTGATAGTGTATAGAAACCAATATGCTTACAAATATGTTGAAAAAACAATCCATTAGGGATGTTCTCGCTCAAATGTTTCCTATAGGTTCGTATTGGGTGTACCTCTTTGATTATGGAAAGGATTGATATATTTGATTCATGATGAGATTTGCTTCCCATGGAAACTGAATATGTTGATCATGAGAAGTTAAAGTAATCAAATTATAAGAAAAGTGTATAAGTTCTAAGCAGTGTTTGAAAACTAGTCGAGTCGAATTGGACTCGCCCGGTTCGACACGAAAATCGGCACCCCCATGTCGATTCCACCATATTACGCAAAATCGCCCGTGTTTAGAGAGAATTGGGCGATTCGTAGCGATAACTCGGTGAGTTGCTACAGTAACACAGGCAATTTCAACAGTCAAGGGTAAAGTTCAAAAAATTTTTAAAATTGAGGGGCATTTTTTATGCTACACGTCACGCACATGCAGTGCATGGGTCTCAATCCTGCTAAGTAATTGAGGCGTTTACTGATGACCTAACAGAAGCAATTATATCATGCAGATTTATATTAAAGCTTCCAAGTGGGATAATTCCCACACATTGTGCGCGCAAAATCATTATAATGTTTAGACGGCAATTCAAAGTACACTATTATTACGTGGTGCAGTTGATTATGACTCACAATTTCGTCTTGGACGTCTCAACTTCGAGCCCCTTGGGCGCCATCCAACTTATTTTTGTCCTTCTTTCATCCAACTTATTTTTGTCCTCTAAAAGGAAGAAAATAAAGTAAAAGGAAAAAAATAAAAAATAAAAGGTTTTCAAAAAAAAAAGAAGGTAATACAATATTTTTTTTATTTTCTTGTCAAAAAAAACAAAAGGCGATATAACAAGTATTAAAAGGTAATATAACAAGTATTTCTTGTCAAAAAATAAAATAAAAAGTATAAAAAAACTAAAAGGTACCTTGGTAGAAAAATGAAAGGTAATACAACAAGAAAAAAAAATGTAGCACAACATCTTATTATTTGTATAATAAAATAATTATAAAATATAAACCAACAATTTCAATATATAATATTATAGTTAGTTAGCTTGTAATAATTTTGGATTATAATTAATTAGGTTTTAATAATTTGGGTTTTTTTTAACGGATTAGGGTTTTCAGCCAATTCGAGATTTTGGTGGCCATTTTTCCATCGATGTAATTCACTCTTTATTGTAGTCCATGTATGATTATATACCTTATCCATGATAATTCTATGATTTTTCTTTTGTATGATGTAAATTTAATAGTTAACATAAGTTCATATAGGGAAATATCATCTCAATATTCGCAAATTGATGAAAAAAATGAAAGTTAATAATGCAATACCCCCATTTTTTACTGGATTCCTAAAAGAAAACATTTATAATGAAATTTAATACATTTTTTGGATTTTTTTAAAGCTTAATCCGACCTATTCGGCCGATTGCCGATCCGGATTGCTGATTCACCGATCCGGATTGGTTTTTGGAGTGCCCGATTCGGGCACCGACTCTTTTTTTAAACCACTGGTTCTAAGAATCAATGGCTCATAGGTGAAAACTCCGAGCATAAAACCCACACCTTTAGTCTTGAATGGACATGTTGTTTTAATACCAGTCCGTGACTAAGGAAGGTTTGAGGACAATGTGTGAGTAAGAGAATATGTTTTATGAGAATGGATATCTGTATGAGTTTTTATGAGAATAATTATAAAGAATAAAAGTATGTAATGCTTGGCATGGGGATCAGATCATGAGCATTTGCATGCTTGCATGAGAATTAGTGAGATTTGTGGTCATATGCATGGGTACGAAAGTTTGGATAAGAAAAGATTGAAAGACATAAGAGTGCATGGGGGATTTCTAAAAGGAGATCCGGATGAGCTTGAATCCACTTTGAGATTTTTTTCATAGCAAGTTCATTCATATGGAGACCATATTTTAGTATATAAAATGAGATAGAATGCGATGAAATTGATATGGCATATAGACCCACCGAGGCCATGCTAGCCATCTCCATGGGGTGTTTATGAGACATGTACATGGCATCTGACTTAGAAAGATTGCATGATGATTTTCGCTTGGGGTTGCATTTGTTTGATTACTTTTGCTTATGGATCATGCTTATTGATCATGTTTATTGATCATGTTATGGATCATTATGCTTATTGATCATGTTATGGATCATGATTACTGGATAATGCTTATTGATCATGTTATTGGATTATGCTTGTGGGCATAAATGTGGTTTATGTTTATGAAGCATGCATGTGTTTTATGCGAATGGATCATGAATATGGTTTATGCTTATGAAATGAGCATATGATTTATGCTCATATATGTGGCACATATGGTTTATGCTTATGGAGCATGGATACCGTTTATATGCTTATGTATCATACATGTGGTTTGTGCTCATGGATTATGGGATGGCTTATGTGAATGTGGATCGTGTGATATGATGAGATTATGAGATTTAAGGCCTCAAAAGGCCAAGTGGGAGAATGTTGGAGTTATGTCCTTTCAAGGCCTTAAATTCTTTCATGTTCAATGGCTTTATTCTTGAGTGGGAGTATAAGAGTGACGTGACTCTAGGATCTTGGCGCACTAGGAGCAAGAGTCATGGAACCCTGATTAGGTCATGAGAGGTACCTCTTAGTCAGGTTCAGTTGTTTTGATATGTGCCTCATAACCATGTGATGGGTCAGGACCATACGATGTATGTATGAGCTTGATGAGAGAAAGTCTTGTATGGGAAGGTTGGGCCAACATATGGCATTGACCTAAATCCTTGACTCTTAGAACCTTCTCGTGGCATGTGCATATTCAGTCGCAATTTATGGGAAACCTGTTCTTCCACGGATCCACTGGATAGAGCTATGCACATGTGTCAAGAGAGGAACCCCCGCACCTTGTTCTTGTGTGCATGTCCTTTAGGGGGGCACTTGAAATCCACTTAACCTTGGGATTCAAGGTCACACATCGACTTGCTTGATACGACTAATATCTTGAGCCCCTGATTAAACACTATATGGGTCATGAGTTTGTTGGGTCATTTTCGAGAAGGTGATTCTGGATTCCCCATCTTCTCAAGTGTAGTGCTCCGTTTTGTAATTCAACTCCTAGGATCCTAATTTCTCTTGTAAATACTTTTAATCATTGCGAAAATGATATATTTTGATGAAAATCATTAAAAGGATTTATGAGAATTTTTCTAGAGCAAGAAAAGCTCATTTTAAAATTGGTTGGATAAATGACATTTGAGGACAGTCCACCGGAAACCCGCATAGGACACCCAAATGGCGAATGGGGCCCCATGCTCCCCCATGTGGAGATGACATGGGGGTGACGTCAACCCCCCATGGGGCACCCCCTTGTCCTTTTATTTATTGTGTATTTTGGTCCATTTTCTCATGTATTTTGTATTTTCATTAAATAGTATTATTTGAAAATTGATTTTTGGCACATGCCCAAAGGAAGTGGCTTGATGCACATGTGTGTAACATTCAGAAGGGGTATAGGGTTTAAAATATTAATCCTAACCTTAAGGGCATATGGTCATTGTGCACTCAACCACTTGCCTTATGTGGTATGAACTCATTGATCCTACATGCTCATGGATTTTGGAGGGAATTTTAGAATATTTATTTTACTGGAATTCTGGACAAATGACCATAAGGGCATATGGTTTTAATTAATTAAAGAGCATGGATATTTTCATCACAAGGAAAATTAAAGTGAATTAAAAGGAGGATAAAGGTGTAAAATACATGTCACACATCAAGATGGCTGATGGTGGATGGTGTTAGGATCAAGCCTCTCTTTGTAGCCTTTGGTTGAAGACATGGAGGGTCTTGATTCATCATCTAGAAGCATCTCATCCCATGTGCCTTAAAGTGCCTATAAATACCCCCTCATGAGCTCATTTCCTACATATATTTTTCTCACTAAGGGGCATGCCCAAAGCTCTCTTTCTCCTCACAAGTGTCGCACACCCAATCTTACTTTCTCTCTCTAAAACCTCATCTTCTTCCTTGATGAAAATCAGCCACTGCTCAATGCAATTTTGTGCTCCATTAATGGGGATCAAGACTCCATAGTTCAATTCATGGATCCTCAAGATAAGAGATCTCTCTTCCTTGAGTAAGCCTTCCTTTTTCCTCATTTTAATTCATCATTTCCTCTGCTATTCTACTGCAATTCCAGCAGATTTTCATGATCTAATTTGATCATCTTTTAGTCTCTTGATCATCCATTTGATGTCTTGATAAACTGTGCTCAATTGTGTTTGTTCTATGAGCAAATCGAGCAAGTCTTCTTTGATGTCTTCCATCGATTTTCTAAGCTTCTTCATCTGATTTCTCTGAGATTTTTCTAGCTCACGTCAGTGAGTTAGATCATCCTAGTTGAGCCTTGATAAGTTGATTTTATAAGGGGAAACTATGTCAAATTTCCTATGCTCTATTGTACTTGATTCATGAGAATATTGAGATATTTTATGTGCTTCGATCCATCGATTTTCTAAGTCTGATTCTCAGATTTTTTCTGAGACTTTTCTAACTCATATCAGTGAGTTAGTTCATTGCAATTGAGGTCTGAAAAGTCTGTTTTTCAATGGGAGATTATGTCAAATTCTTGAGAGTCCTTTTGAGAGAAAACTAGATCTGGTTTTGAGTTTTAAGCTCCTGGATCACTCCCATGACTTGTCCACTTGTGAGATCTGTATATTTTGATAAATCCTTCCATATTCGATGAGTGTATCTGTAAATGCTTGGCTTCTCATTTGTGATGATGAATTAGCCCTCGATTATAAGATTTGCCATCGCGTGCCTCCCATTGATACATAGCTAAGACCCTTGGCGGCAAACCGGGCACCCGAGAATTCCGAATGGCTTCCCATTGTCTTCATCCACTTTACACTTGATCATATGCATATTGTTGTCATGGAGATCATATTATGATGAATCAATCACCATGAAAACCTTCTCTTGTTTCTTAATCCCGGGACCTAGAATAAGCCTTCTTTAAGGAACAAGAAAAGATAGAGAGAGAGCGTGGATGTCCCACACTTTGATAATTGAGAGAGAGATTTGGGTGTGGTGCTTTGAGAGAGAAAACTACTTCCTTAAATGAGCTCATGAGGGGGGTATTTATAGGCAGTTCAAGGCACATGGGATGATATGCTTCTAGGTGTTGAATCTAGGCCCTCCATGTCTTCAACCAAAGGTTACAAAAAGAGGTTTGATCCTAGCCCACCATCCACTGTCAGCCATCTTGATGTGTGGTATGGATTTACCACCCTTATCCTCCTTTAAATTCACTTCAATTTTCCTTGTGATCAAAATACCTATGCTTTTCAATTAATTAAAACCATGATGAAGGATATGGTCATTTGTCCAAAATTTCCACAAAATGAACATTCTGGTTCTCTCCAATATCCAAGGAAAATTGTGCTTCTCTCCAATATCCATGAGATTATGCTACATAAGGTAAGTGATTGAGTGCATAATGACCATATGCCCTTAGGGTTAGGATTAATATTTCAAACCCTATACCCCTTCTAGAAGGTCACACACATGTGCCCCAAGCCACTTACTTGAGGCATGTAACATGTGCCACAAAATAAGTTTTAAATAAAACTATTTGTTGGAAATACCAAAATACAAGTAATAATGGACAAAACACATAAATTACAAAAGGACATAGGCTCCCTCCTTGAGATTGATGTCACCCCAACTTCATCACCATGTGGGGATGTGTGGGGCCACCAAGGATGACACGTGGACACCCATTGGCCATTTGGGTGTTTTGTGTGGGTCTCGAGGGACTGTCCTCATTTGTCATTTTGCTCGAAGAATTTTGAAACGGGCTTTTCTTGATCGATAAAAATTCTCATAAATCCCTAAAAATCGTTTTAATGATTTTTCATCAAAATAAATCATTTTCACAATGATTAAAAATATTTTCAAGAGAAATTAGGATTCTTGGAGTTGAATTACAAAACAGAGCACTCCACTTGGATAGACCTAGAATCACCTTCTCGGTAGTGACCCAACAGACTCATGACCCACAATGGTTAATCAGGGGCTCAAGATATTAGTCGTATCAAAATCAAGTCAATGTGTGACCCCGAATCCCAAGGTTAAGTGGATTTCAAGTGCACCCCCTAGAGGACATACGCACAAGAACAAGGTGCGGGGGTTCCTCTCTTGGCACATGTGCATAGCTCTATCAAGTGGATCCGTGGAATAGCAGGTTTCCCATGAATTGCAACTGTATATGCACATGCCACGAGAAGGTTCTAAGAGACTGTACAGGACTTTCTGTCATCAAGCTCATACATACATCATGTTGTCCTGGCCCATCACATGGTCATGAGGCACATAACAAAACAACGACCCTAACGAAGTGGTAACCCTCTCGGTACCTTCCATATACCAACCCTCTCATGACTGAATCGGGGTTCCTTGACTCTTAGTCCCAGTGCGCCAAGATCCTAGAGTCTTGTCGCTCTTATACTTCTACTCAAGTATAGAGCCATTGAAAATGAAGGAATTTAAGGCCTTGAAAAGACATAATTCCAACATCCTCCCACTTGGCTTTTTGGGCGTTAAATCTGAGCATGTCACATAATCCATGAGCACAAACCACATGCATGGTCCATAAGCATAAATTGTATCCATGCTCCATAAGCATAAACCTTATGTAGAAGCCATACGCATAAGCATAAACCACATTTGCCACATATATGAGCATAAACCATATGTTCATTTCATAAGCATAAACCATATTCATGATCCATTCGCATAAAACACGTGCATGCTTCATAAACATAAACCACATTTATGCCCCACAAGGATAATCCAATAACATGATCAATAAACATTGTCCATCCAATAACATGATCGATAGGCATGATTCAATAACATGATGATCCAGAAACATGATCAATAAGCATGATCCAATAACATGATCAATAATCATGATCCATTATGCAAAAGTAATCAAACAAATGCACCCTCAAGAGCAAATCATCATGCATTCTTTCTAAGTCTGATACGATGTACATGTCTCATAAACACCATTTGGCCATGGAGTTGGCTAGCATGGCCTCGGTGGGTCTATATGCCATATCAATTTCATTATATTCTATCTCATTTTATATACTAAAATATGGTCTCCATATGCGTTAACTTACTATCAAAAATGTCTCAAAGTGGATTCAAGAACTCCTTTTTAAAACCCCCCATGCACTCTTATGTCTTTCAATGTTTTTCTTATACAAACTTTCATACCCATGCATATGACCGCAAATCTCACTAATTCTCATGTAAGCATACAAATGCTCATGATCTGATCCCCATGCCAAGCATTACATACTTGTATTCTTTATAATTATTCTCATAAAAATTCATACAGATATCCATTCTCGTAATCATATTATCTTAAGTATTGTCCTCAAACTTTCCTTAGTCACGGACTAGTACTAAAACAAGACCTTGTCCATTGAAGACTTAAGGTTGTCCATTGAAGACTTAAGGTGTGGGATTTATGCTTGGATCTTTCACCTACGAGACATTGATTCTTAGAACTAACACACTTTTCTTATAATTCGATTCCTTTGACTTCTCATGAACAACACACTCGGTTTCCATGGGAAGCAAATCTCATCATGAACCAAATATGTCAATCCTTTCCCATAATCAAAAGAGGTTCACCCAATACGAACCAATAGGAAACCAAGCATATTTAAGGTTTGGAACATCTTTCGACAAAAACCTCATGAAATGTGAGACTTAGTAATATTCAATTAAGTTTTCATATGTCATCTTTGGCAACTCGATGAAATAACCAATTATATCATTTGCCCAAAGTATGTCCCATAGGTTGTCACTTTCGTTGTGACTTGCCGAGGAGTTCTTTTATCGCATGGTTATATCATGATCCATACATAAAATGCAGCCCTATGTAAGCTTTCACGTTTTAATTTAAACATTCTCAAATAGTTCATGAATGCCACCACTAAGGGGCCTACTTGCTCCCCTTTCAAGAGACCGATAGAGGCTACCTTGTGAATCACCCATGTGAAAGTAAGCAAGAACAAGTCCATATAAGAAACACAAATTTGTATTCCAGGAATCTATGCATTGTCCAATACAATCAACCATTGAAAAACAAGAGTTTAACGGAGGAGTGCCAAATAACTTTCACAAGGGGCACTTCATCAAGCAACTCATGTTTTTCAATGTGGCACAATATCAAAGGCACAAATAATTATAATGCAGCGGAAGAAAAACGGCAATGAACGACCAATTTCGAACAAGAGGCCAAAAACTCTCAAATCATTCTTCATATAATGGCTCTTCTAAAATCTCTTATGAGAAATTGATTGAAATAAATGTCCTCTAAATTCGAGACCAAGTTTTCCATCTTCAAAATTGATATATCATTTGCCTTATTATAAATGCTCCCACTCAAATAAACAAGGTTGTTTCTCCCAAAAGCTCTTTGAAAAAATAATATCTTTTAATCCATCTTCTAAATCGCTTTAAATAATTTCAAGAAAAGCTTATTTTAGTTTTCCCTCAATAATTAGTGACTATAAGATACTCCACTAACTTATGACCCACATAATCATGGCATCATGCCAAAGAAGTCAGAGTGTTCATCCATAATAACAATGAGTTGGAGTGCATCTTAGTTATTACCTTTTGTTGGAAAAACAACACAACGAGAGAGACAAACTCATTAGGGCAAAATCCATTTTCCTTTGTTCCCCCATATGTATTTGTGGTCATACATTTGAGATCAAGAGGACTTTAAAAAACAACTCTTTTGGTTTCAATTATCTCCAATCCATTATAAATGTTGCCATTTATCAAGTAGAAAAACCAATGCAACTTTTATTTGAAAATCCTCTTTCATGCATAAAACTCTTTCTTAACCAATGAGCCTTATGTGCCATCTATAATCCTCAAATAAATCTCATGCATACATGCACATTGTGAGGGGACCTTAGCATCACAAATCATCCACAATATGAGAATACAATTCTTGACTTCATTATCTTGGCATTTTGGAAAGCACAAAAGGATAAGATATGAGACACGAATTTCCATAAGGACTAGTCAATCATACGGCGCATACATCCCATTTGGAATTCATCTCATAAATTTTCATGTCACAACTAGCCTATAAGAATAACCATTCCACTTTCCACACAATGCTCACATAATTCATATAAATATGCTATTTACTTGAATTGACCATATTCAATGCTTTAGTACTTGAATCAAAGATCTAGAAACAAGACACCATCCCTTACATCATTATCTCATACAAAGAGTACACGCAAGTTCTTAAATATCAGATTATGGGTGTATTGTGCCTTTTCAAGTTTGTAGCTTATGTGGCTCATCTTTGCTTTCTAATAATAATAATAATCATATGCCATGCCAAGATAATCCACCAAATAATAATCATAAGAAATCATGAAGTTGAGTTTGTTTCTCTTAAAGCAATAAATCTCCATAATAATAGCGTCATGCATAGTAAGGTAAGAAAATTATGCCTTACGGTCGTCCTATGGCGACCATCTTGTGGAGTGTCAAGCCTTGCTCTCAATTCGTGATTTCCTTTAATCATTTCTTTCTTTTTTTTATCACTGTGCTCATCATCTAATCCATCCTTTTGTGTCTTTGGCCTTGTTGAGAGCATCATCATCACTTTCCGGAAACTTATTTGTAATGGATGTTCAAATCCATTACAAATACTCAATTAGTATGTTCTAGCTCACGGTTATGAACTAGAAACATCTCAGAAAAATCAGGGATATTGGCTCAAGAAATCGGTGAATCAAATCAAAGTAAACTATCTCAATTTGCTTAAGAATCAAGCAATTGAGCATAGTTTAAGTAGGAATCAAATAGATGATGAAGAGATCAAAGGATGAACAAATTAGATCATGAATAACAGCTGGAATCATAGTAGAGTAGCAGAGAATTAGATGAATTACATCAAGGAAAAAGGCAGGCTTACTCAACTATGAAAGTCTCTTGTCATCAATTGAGCCATGGAGCCTTGAACACCATTAAGGGACCTTGAAATTGGATTGAGAAGAGG
The DNA here is from genome assembly GCF_000471905.2 of Amborella trichopoda. The sequence continues at coordinate 178,843 of NW_006499691.1, read as the reverse complement.
CTGATCTTGAAGAATATGATCTTTTAGAGAGAGAGAGAGCTTGGACGTCCCACACTTTGACAAATGAGATAGAGATTTGGGCGTTGTACTTGGAGAGAAAACCACTTCCTTAAATGAGCTCATGAGGGGGGATTTATAGGCATTTTGAGGCACATGGGATGCTATGCTTCTAAGTGTTTAATCTAGGCCCACTATGTCTTCAACCAAAGGCTATAAAGAGAGGCTTGATCCTAGCGCACCATCCACCGTCAACCATCTTAATGTGTGGCATGGATTTAACACCCTTATCCTCCTTTAAATTCACTCCAATTTCCCTTGTGATGAAAATGCCCAAACTCTTTAATTAATTAAAACCATATGACCATGATGAGGGACATGCCCTTGTGATCATTTGTACAAAATTGTTTGAAAAAATGACACATGAGAACAGTTCCCTGGGACCCACACTGGACATCCAAATGGCCAATGGGTGTCCACATGCCATCAGTGTTTCAAAAAATGCTAGGCGGCACCTAGACTGTCGAGGGGGTCCAAGCCGCCCAGCTCCTAAGAGGCCGCCCAAAACTTGGGCAGCCCAATAGAAATTTTTATTTTTTGGGTTTTTCTCTCTCTAAAATAGGCTCTCATGGGTTTTAGGTTTCAAATGAACCTAAAACCCACAATTTTGCACCTTTTGTATTAAAAAAATGACCCTAAAATATCCTCAACGAGGGGCATTTCCTCCCCTGGACAGGGCGCAAGCCCTGGGCGGCTGCTTAGGCGGGTTTCCGGGCGCCTAGGTGGACGTCCAGGGATATCTGCTTTTTTTGGGCACCTCGCCCAGGTCCCCCAAGACCGCCTAGGCAGCTGCCCAAGCGCTGGGCGGTCCGCTTTTTGAAACACTGCATGTCATCCTTGGGGGCTCCACGCATTCCCACGTGGTAGTGATGTCAATCTCAAAGAGGGACATCCTTTTGTAATTTATGTGCTTTGTCCATTATTACTTGTATTTTGGTATTTCCAATAAATAATTTTATTTGCATTTGTTTTTTGGCACATATTACATGCCTTACGCAAGTGGCTTGGTGCACGTGTGTGACCTTCTAGAAGGGATATAGGGTTTGAAATGTTAATACTAACCCAAATGGCATATGGTCATTATGCACTCAACCACTTACCTTATGTGGTATAATTTCATTGAACTCACATGCTCATGGATTTTAGAGGGAACTTTAGAATATTCATTTTGCTAGAAATTTGGACAAATGACCATAACGACATACGTCTTATCATGGTCATATGGTTTTAATTACTCAAAGAGTATAGGCATTGTCATCACAAGGGAAATTTGAGTGAATTTAAAGGAGGATAAGGGTGTTAAATCCATGTCACATATCAAGATGGTTGTTAGTGAATGGTGATCAAACCCCCTCTTTGTAGCCTTTAGTTGAAGATATGGAGGGCCTAGATTCAACACCTAGAAGCATCTCATCCCATGTGCCTCAAAATGCCTATAAATACCCCCCTTATCAGCTCATTTAAGGAAATGGTTTTCTCTCTAAAAGCACCACGACCAAATCTTTCACACTTCTCAAAGTGTGGGACTTCCAAGCTCTCTCTCTCTCTCTCTCTCTAAAAGATCATCTTCTTCCTTAAAGAAGATCAGCCTCTTCTCAATCGAATTTCAAGGTCCATTAATGGTGTTCAAGGCTCCATGGCTCTATTGATGACAAGAGACCTTCATTGTTGAGTAAGCATTCCTTCTTCCTTGTTGTAACTCATCTAATTCTCTGCTACCCTACTGTAATTCCAACTACTATTCCTGATCTTATTTGTTCATCCTTTGATCTCTTGATCATCCATTTGATTCCTTGATCTCTTGATCATCCATTTGATTCCTACTTAAAATATGCTCAAGTGTGCTTGATTCCTAAACAAACTGAGATAGTTTACTTTGATTTGATATTTTGATTTACCAATTTCTTTACCCTATTTCTCTGATTTTTCTAAGATGTTTCTAGTTCATAACAGTGAGCTAGAACATCCTAATTGAGCCTTGGCGAGTTGATTTATAAGGGGAAACTATGCTGAAATTTCCTAAGCTCTTATGTGCTTGATTCATGAGAAAATTGAGATAGTTTCCATTTATTTGATTCATTTGTTTTCAAAGCTCATCCTCTGATTTCTCTGAGCCATTTCTTTCTCACTACAGTGAGTTAGATTAGTCCAATTGAGAATTGAAAAGTTTGTTTTGCAAAGGAGAGACTATGTCCAAGTTTTGAGAGCAATCGAGAGAAGGCTACATCTGGTTTTGAGTTTTATGCTCCCGCATCACTCCCACGATATTCCACTTATGAGATCTGTATATTTTGATAAATACTTCTATATTTTATGAGTGTATCAGTAGATGCTTGGCTTCCCATTTTGTGATGATGAATTGGCCCTCGATTATGAGACTTGCCATCGCATGTCTCCCATTGGCACATAGCCAAGACCCTTGGCGATAAACTGGGCACCCAAGAGCTCCGAATGGCTTCCCATGGTCTTGATCCACTTTATACTTGATCATATGCATATTGTTGTCATGGAGATCATGTTATGATAAATTTTGTATAATTTAGCTATGCAAGTTTGAATGGTGCTGAATTTTTTAATGCATATTATACTTGTGCAGTTTGATGATCTCGCTTTACAACTTGTTTTGTTCATGTGCAAGGGAACCCATTAGATTTGTATCCTCCTTTTAAAGTGTATTTTGAAGCCATTATGTCATTGTGGAATTAGTGACCTTGCTGTAATTTGACTTTAAAAGTTGTAATTCAAAAGTTTTGTTGAAATTTTAAAGTTGTAATGGATTTTTTTTTCAACATATTTGTAAGCATATTGGTTTCTATGCACTTTCAAGTAGTATCAGAGCCAAGCTCTAAGAGGGTCCTGCGCTAGCGCGCACGTAGGCGCGAAGACAAGCAAGAAAAGGGATGCGCTAACGTGCCAAAGTAAAATTGCCAAAGTTTTTGAAAGATGATAGTTCTAATGGAATAAGGATCATGACTGGAAATTTTCAGAACTGATCACTATATTTGACACAGTGATAGGACCTTTAAATCTTGATATAATAGTATGATCTTCTGTGATGATTTTTGGTTTTGAATGTAGTTTCATGTGGAAAAAGTCCCACGGCCTTGTTGCACACCACACTTGAGCAATCACATGTGTGTGTAATTGGTTTTTTATTTTGTTATATTTCCGCGTCATATTTGATGTATAATTTGGCATTTTAAATTTGGATGTTGCTGAAGTTTTCAAGTATGTGTCACACGTGTAGTTTTGAGTTGTATCCGTGGAGATGGACTTGCTGATGTAAAATGGACTCAAATAGAGTTGTATCCTCATTTTAAAGTGTATTTTGAAACTTTTTGTCTCTGTAATTGCAGTAACCTTGCTGTAAATTTCATTTGAAGGGTTGTATTTGAGTTGTATTGTTGAAATTTTGAATTTACATAGTCTAGTTTTGCACCCTTTGTACTCCATTTTACTTGTTTTGATTTCTTATATACTAACAATTGCAACCATCAACCACTAATCAATCATGCTCAAAACATGATTCCTATGCACTGAATCTCACCCACACATGCACTCATGAAATTTTAAAATAGACTTTATGGGGGAATTTCAGGGCTGATGGAGATTATGGAGCGGCAAAGGTGATGCTGAGACCTGCTTCACCCGGTACTGGTGTCATTGCAGGGGGTTCAGTACGTATCGTGTTGGAAATGGCGGGTGTGGAGAATGCATTGGGGAAGCAACTTGGCAGTAATAATGCACTCAATAATGCAAGGGCTACTCTTGTCGCAGTCTCTAATATGAGGCAATTCCGGGATGTTGCTCGTGAGCGTGGGATCCCAATGGAAGAGCTCTGGAAGTAATCGACCCTTGCTGTGTTTAGATCCGCGGGGTGTTTTGCCATGAATTTTTGTAACTTGAGAACTTGGAAAGCTTGGAATTATGATTTGGTTGTTCCTTCTGTATTTTGTTTTTGAGTTTCAATGCAGAAAGAATGCTTAATTTGCTTCCAAAAAAGCATTTCTCAGTTATATTATCCCCATATACACTCCTTAAATAAGTGAACGAACACACGCACCCACTGATTATGTGATTGTGTTTGTGTGAATATTCATTGTTTCCTATGTTCATTTTGTATATGTATCAGAAATATATCTCTATGATTCATAAATGACATACTGCTAGCTTACATGATTTCTGCAGTGTTAACTGTAATATTTAAGAATTTGGACATGCAAGTTTTAGTTCATTGCTTGTGGTTGCTACCTTCGTGGATTTTAGAACAGTCTGTGCTGATCACTATGCTTGTCCCAGAGTCTCATCTCACTTCCTATATATATGCATCTCGCTTCTGCAGTCCTCATAGTTCCCCAGCCTGCTACTGCTTTCTACAAAACACTAAATTTGGCGTTAGGAGCTTTTGTCATTTTCAAATACTTCTGTGATAATTTTGGCGGACCCTTTGAGCATTTCTCAAAGCTAGTAAAATCTTGAGGGTTTAGGTCTAGTTTCAGCGTTTTAGGAATGTCAAATTAAATACATAAGAAAATACAAGGAAATTTGAGGCACGAGATGATCTCACTTCTTTTGACATATAAAATGCCCCTGAATCAGAGAAGTTTTTGTGATGTAATTGGTCCTAGTGAGTACGCTTCTAGGATATAATTAGTCTGGAAAAAAAATATCTCTAAGTTGCACTTTGGATGATCTTCTAAAATTGCAGTTCCTCGTTGATTTTGGTGGCCAAATGGGTAGGAATTTTGATAAGCTTTGATTTGACACTAATTTCGTTATAAACTGATATGGAAATTTCAGGAAAATTGGTGTTCGAAGTTTTTGATCTAGATACTTGAATCCAAAACTGGAAGCTTGGGGCCAAAAGTTGCCACACTGAACACATTTTTTTAATCAAGCAAATATATAAATGTGGCCAAGTACAGAAAAAACTGCAAAAATGGAATTGTATATTGTGAGACCATTTAACTATTGTTATAAGGTCACAAAAACTCCAAGCCACCGATTTCAAATTAGGCAGCTCGAGATGTGTTACGAAGTTCGAGAAATTTTTTTGAATTTTGAACTTAGTCAATGATACACAGCCAATCGATTTGAAATCTGACGGACAATGGATTGTGTACTCTTTGTACAAAAAGTACACTGTTTATTTGTATACTTTTTAAATAATGTGTGCTCACTGTCGTATACTCCGCATGCGCCACAAAGTCAGAATATTTTCCAAACAAACCATAGAAATCATGATTATTTTGATGTATAGGAATTACATAAAACTATATCAGCGTTCTCCTCTTATGATACACTAAACCTTTGCTCGGTTTCTTGATATGATGATCTCATTGTGTTCTTGATGTTTGACAGCAAAACAAATCAACAGTGATTATGATTGATTATGCAAATGAAAAATATAGTATCCACAATATGTACCGCTTGGGTGTGATGAATCCGTGTCAAAGAGGCCCATCCAAAATCCCAAAAATTCTTGACTTCCTCTCCCTCTTTCTCTCTCTGTTACTAAGATTTCTTCTCCTCTTTGAAGTAAACAGTGCCTATCTTTTATCTCTTCCCTAAAAATTTCTTCTCTCGAGATTTTTTGTGAATGATCGTCAAAAACTCTCTCCCTCTAGAATTATCTCAATAAATGAGAGAAGAAAATCTCGTTGTCCGATTTTGTGTATCACCTAGAGGAATGGCAAACCTTTTTTTTTGTAAGTCGGCCAAAAGAATATGGACAGGTGACGGCTCAATTATTTTTTCAACCCTAGAACAGACCAAATCATGTATTAAAGAAAGGGAAATGAAATCAGATGGGCGAGCACGTCAAATGGTAACTTCCTCTTTTTTAGAACATCAACAACCATGTTGGCATCACAAAAAGGGATTACAGCGTTTATGAATAACATTAATAAGTAAGGTTGAGTCACTTTCGATCTGAATAGAGAAGCGTTGTAACTGAGAAAGATCTGAACCAGGAAGCACTGTAACTGATCAGCTAGGATATTAGAAACAGTTCCAAAGGGTTCGGCAAATGCTCCAATAAAAGCACCATCACAATCCCTAATAACACCACCACCACCTGCTCGGCCTGAATTATGCAAAGAAATACCATGGATGTAAAGCTTAATTCCATCTGAAGTGTAAGTTATCAATGATAACTCTTGCTGACAAATAAAATACCTAGGATTTAGCATCAACTAGCTCCCGAACATGAGAAATGATCTGAATAACCAATGCTCCCTTTTAATTAACCTATCTTTGAAACTCTCCGGTTGCAGTATTTGATGATAAATGGATCAGCCGAGAGTTGTTTTTTTTAGGTAGTCAAGAAAAGAAAAATAATGACGATGCTCAATCGAATTTGATACAGAGAACAAAGTCAAGGGAGAAAGATAATGATGATGCACAATGAACTTTGATGCAGAGAACAAAGTCGAGAGAGAAAAATAATGACGACGCAAAATGGACTTTGATATAGAGAACAAAGTGGAGAGAAAAGAATGGAGAGAATAAGAGATAGAAGTTTTGAGAGGTGAGATTATGGTGCTCTTTGATGTAGAGAAGAAAACAATGACGATGCACATTGGAGGGGGAAAAAAAATTAATGAATATGAGAGAGAAACAGTATTAGTTGGCTAAAGAAAAGTATGCAAGATCAACCACTACGTATGGAGAGAGAGATAGGATAGAGGAATGACTTCAAGGTGGAGGGTTGAGAGGATCGACTTTTCTTTCATACTGAGAAGAAATTTGAGAGAGAGGAATTTTTTGAGAAAATAATTATGTCCCCCATCATTTTTGTGTTGGTTCTTTCATTGTATATGTAACTGTAATACAATGGTCCAATATACATTTTTCTATCTTATTAAATGCAATATACCATTTCCTATCTTGTTATATTCTCCTTTCAAAAGAAAAGAACAATACACTTTCCTATCTTGTTTGAATTTTCCTTTCAAAAGACAAACACTTTCCTATCTTGTTTGAATTTTGTTTTTATTACGAAGATCCTTTACCAAAAAAGTAATTGGTGTAAATAGGAAGGAACAATTAAATTAGCCAATAAATTAAAATACAGAAATGACATTTTTTTAAAATTTAGGAATAAGAAAAACATTAAGCATTTTTAGAGAACCCATAAACGAAGCAACAGAAGCAATATATCTTGTTATATTCTCCTTTCAAAAGAAAAGAACAATACACTTTCCTATCTTGTTTGAATTTTGTTTTTATTACGAAGATCCTTCACCAAAAGAGTAATTGTTGTAAATAGGAAGCAACAATAAAATTGGTCAATAAATTAAAATACAAAAATAACATTTTTCTAAAATTTAGGGATAAGAAAAATATTAGGCATTTTTAGAGAACCCATGGACGAAGCAACAGAGGCAATATCAATATGTGAGATGGGAATTGAGGAACCATCACCCGTAATAATAAGACATGAATCATTATAGAGAATAACATCAACAAGCATACATGAATCATCAGCTACATAATTTATAGCTCCAGTGTTCATAATCCAACTTATCTCATAGAGTGTGGTGAGATAAATAGACCCGAGAGAGTGAGTCAAAAGTATTAGGGCTGTCTTGAGAGTTCTATTGAAAATAGCGATAATAGCACTGAGAAGCAAGATGTTTTATATATATGACCACTTATTTGATGGGATTCAACACCGGTTCTATTCATCGAAGTGTTGGTGATATTGGTAAAAGTCTTCTTCCTCAATTTACATAGTGTAGTGGACCACCTTGAGCACCACTAAGATTGCCACAACCTAGTCCTCTTCCTCTTCCACGACCTCATCATTTTCCTCTCCCTTTGAGCATTTGAAAGAATGCATAGAGAACTTCATGTGTGGGTCCAGATGCAGTAATTGAGTCACTGCATCCCATAGGTGAAAGATTGAAGATTAAGTAACAACTCGTGTTCAAATAAGAAAGGACGGAGAGATATATATAACAAAAGACATAGTTGAACCATAACTGAAGTAACAAATAATTTGTATTCCTCACCATACCACGTAACACAACGAACTTTTTTCTTGTCATCAACTGGATGTTGTATAATTGCCAGCTGATCAAAAAAAGATTTCATCTTATTTTAATACTTTGAATAGATCGTGCCCCACGTGTACAATTTTGATGCTTGGTGCGAATGTGCATCAATCGCACATCAGATTGTTGTGCATAGGGAAGGGTAGACCCGAGATCTTTTGCGGTGGCAATATCAAGAACTTGTGCCAGAATATCAGAGAGGAGAAACTTAGGGGGCTCCGGTGTAGAACTATCAAGATGTCCCATGATTCCTTGACCTCTTGCAATATGAATAATTTGGACTTTTCATCGTAGAAAGTTGTCATTGGATAGCCACGAGTTGAGAAGAATGTTCAAAAATTGGATAGATGAAGACATGATAAAAACAATAGAGAGAAAAAAAAAGTTGGATTGAGTAGCTTTTTAGAGACTTTCAATATAAGAAGCTTATTTTTAGAGAGAAAAAAACAGACTAAGAGAGACTCTCACAGTGAGGAGTTGATAAAGATGAAACTTTCAATGTTATGAGCTTTTTAAAGAGAGCAAGAAACAGGACAAGAGAGGAAACATCCTCTCTTCTCTTTCGTTTTTTTTTTTTTTTTTTTGTTTGGAACTTGGATGATTTTAGAAAAAGAATTTTTTTAAGAACAAAAAGTATGAGGGACTTTGGAATTTAGAGAGAGAAAGATAGATAGTAAGAGATACACATCAGACTTTAGAAAGAGAGTTAAAAAAAGTCCCTTTTTTTTATGGAAAAAGTTTATATAAGGATACAACCTTATAATGTAGAACTACGGATGCACCTCAAAAATCCATCGGAAATGGTAGTTTTAATGTTGAAAACCCTGATAATCCTAAGAACATTTTACATCAAAATTATATACCAAAATAAAATTTGAAGGTGCACCTTACCTCTACACCTATGGATGCATCCGTATGCCAACTGTACTTTTTTTTTATTTTTATAGAGGTTGGAATCAAGAAAAAAAATAAAAAAAGTTGATATGCTAAAGAAAGAGGTGGTAGGTGACAGACGATGGTGATTATGCTAAGAGACTAGTAGAAAGACACATTAACTTTGAAGAGGTAGAGACTTACACTTTTTTTTTTTTTTATAGAGGTTGGAATCAAGAAAAAAATAAAAAAAGTTGATATGCTAAGGAAAGAGGTGGTAGGTGACATACGATGGTGATTATGCTAAGAGAATAGTAGAAAGACACATTAACTTTGAAGAGGTAGAGACTTAAAGAAAGAGGTGTGGGTGAGTTGGTGGCAACGCTTTCTTTTTTATAGAGAAATGTGACTTTGAAGAGGCGAGACTTACTTAAAGAAAGAAGAGTTGGTGGCAAGGCTCTCTGTTTTAGAGAGAAATGTGACTTTGTAGAGGCAGAGACTTACTTAAAGAAAGAGGTGTGGGTGAGTTGGTGGCAAGGCTCTCTTTCTTAGAGAGAATGTGGACAACAAGACATATGGAAGAGGAAGGGACATACTTGAAGAAATAGTTATGGGTGATTTATTGGGCCATGCTCTGATACTATGAAGAAGTTTAGAGGACACAATATTTGAGTAAAGTTCTCTATATCTATAGCTAGGGCTGTGGGTTCTATTTATTATATTTATATACTCAACATATTTGGTAAGAATCTTTGATTGACTCATTCAATGATTTGATTACAGCAACAGATGTGAAAGGAGGTTATCATATGAAGAGATTACTATATATTATGAGAATCATTTCCAAGATTGCATCTTTCTAGATCATTCCTATTACTTTCAAACTCCAGCTACCCAAACGGTGTAGGATATTCAAGGAGAAAGCACCTTAATACTTCCATTGAAGGACAATTCTAGTGCTAGGCATTATCCTTGATTTTCTGTAGGGGAAAAGTTCAAATGCAATTCTTCCTTTCAAAAACTCGTCTGGATTAAGAATCTCAAAGACATCGTAATTCACTCTAAACACTTTTTTGCTCAAGTTTTACTATCCGCAAAGTAGTACATGACTAAAAACTGTAGGGTTCTCGTGAACCCCTAGCTTGCAGAACTGAAAATCTTAAACACCGGGATCCCACCTAGGATCATGTACATGATTGACTAAATATGAAGTAGATGAATACAACTATAAATCGAGTGCGAGAAATAAAACAGACATAAAAAGCACACCACAGCAACACACGATTTACGTGGTTCATCCTGTAGGGCTACATCCACGGCCTCGACAATTAGAAATCCACTATTAGTAAAGGACCAACACAATGAAAAATACAGTTTTGGGTTACAAGAGATAATGCATATCTCTAAACATCAATAAAGGACCATCACCGATCTTCCCTTCTAAACCCGCTCTCCTGACTGAGGAACACCGTCGATTAACATCATCTTTCCCATCTCAATACCGCTACTGGAAAGATAACTTTGATAACAACAACGATTTTCTCTCTCTAAAAGTGAAAGTTAACCAACCTAAAACTCATGGGAATACCGCCTCTCTCTTAGAGGCCATGTCTCTCTCTCTTGGAAGCCCATCTCCATATTGGTGATCCATTCCTATAACCCCCAAACAGGTGACGTTCAAAAGGATGGATAGTACGTACTCATTCACTCTCTTATAAAGGCCTCACTTTCTTGCTTCCCAAAAAAGTCAATTTCTTATTTCCTATAATACCGTAATCTTTAGGAAAAAATATATGAGATTCCATACCTTAAAGGGCCAAATATGTTAAAAATTAGCAAGGTGTTTGGAACATCAGACCGGTGTACCACCTTGTTAATTTTAACAAATTTTGGTCATCCATTTATTTAACATATTTAAATATTATGAGGACAAACATTTCAAAAAAATAAGCATAAATCTTGTTTAGTTGTCCATCCAAATGGGGCCTTGCTTTTTATTTGATCTACGACAATACTCTCCTAGTTGCTTTTCATATTACTTTAAATAAGGTGCATCAACCCTTGTCCTTACAATTGTCTAATGCCATATCCATTATTGTAAGTCTAGTACCAAGAGAAGGTCGAGTGAGAGTGGGTAAGGGCAAGATGCTATCGGAAATAGCAGTCGCTGTACATCAAAAGCCATGTCTAAATATTTATCTAAGGTCCATGGCCCGGTGAGAGAGCCAGCAGTCACTGTACATTAAAAGCCATGTCTAAATATTTATCTAAAGGCCATGGCCCGGCGACGGAGCCAGCGCCGGAAACCCTACTGGTGCAACAATGGAGGCCCCATTGTTGCCACCTTCGCAATGAAACGCAACGCAATCGACAGGGTGTCGACCGAATGCTTCGCATTCGCTTTTCCTCCTCTGTCTCGGTCTCTCTGGCAAACAATTTTGAGTATCGTTGAATGAAGTCAGATTCTGACAAACATTCGCCTCTTCGAAGAAGTAATTGTCAGAAGCTGTGAAGTTCTCCAGCACCGGCAACATGCACACCGCGTCTAGCAGAGGTCCGGTCAACATGTTATGTGCCACATTGAGCTGCTCCAGCTTGGCCAGCCCGGCAATGCTATAAGGGAGGTGACCCACCAGTCGGTTCGAACTCACATCCAACACTTTCAGCTTATACAGCCAACCGACCGCCTCCGGCAAGCATCCAGTCAGGTTCGCATTGATGAGCACCAATTCCTCCAAACTCTCTGCTAGTTTGCTTATGCTCTCTGGAATGCACCCGCCGAAGTTATTGTTGGCAAAGACAATCACTGAGGCCGTAGAAGCACCTATATTCGAAGGAATCACCGAGGTAAATCTGTTGTTGTTGACAAAAATCGCATCGAGCCTTGTCTGGAGAAGTGCAGGGGGAAGCATTCCCTCAAATTCATTGAAACGAATGTCGAGATATCTGAGAGAGGGGAGGTTGAGGAGGTGAGAGGGGAACGGGCCACCAAAACGATTGTTGCTGAGGTCAAGCTCGAAGAGGAGAGGGAGGTGACCGAATTCGAGGGGTACAAGCCCGGCGAAGCGGTTGGAGTTGAGGTGGATGAGGGCCAAGTCAGAGAGGAGAGCAAGATGAGGGGAGAGGACACCAGCTATGTCGGCAAAGTTGAGATCAATTCCGGCAACCGTTAAAATGTCGGGATCGTCAGGTGCAGGGGCACAAAAGATGCCGGTGTAGTTGCATACATTGGGGCCGGACCATGTGGAGGTGATGTTAGAAGGGTCCGAGTAGAAGAGAAGCCTCCATGCTTGGAGCGCTATGTATGCTCGGCGCAGGCGCGGGTTGGCCATGCTGGTGGCATTAGTGGTGGCATGGTGGTGGTGGTAGTGGTGTTTCGAGTCCGAGGGCCAAAATATTAAGAGGAGGGAGAGAAGGAGGGTTGTGAGATGGATTCCTTTAAGAGCTGCCATTGACAACGTTGCTTGGCAGGTGGCGGGGAAGTCCTCTTATAATCTCTCTCACCTTTCATGTGATATTTTATTTTCTTTTCATGTAATATCTTTGCTCATACACTACACCAAATAAACATAACAAAATATTATTTGCAATTGTATGCTATGGAATCATTTATCTTTAGAAAATGTATACAATGGGGACTGGGTGTCTTTAGAAAATGGGACTGGAACTGCACACTCTATGCTGGACGGATTTTTTTTTTTTTTTTGGAGGTTTGGCACAAAAATTTGTCAGACCGCAAAAAATTTAGACCTGACAAAAAATATGTCAGTACTCACAAATTCTAGTAGCTTTTCCCCTGCCCATAATGCGGTCCGACAAAGAGTGCACCGAACTGTATAAAAAAATGGAGAGAGAGAGTGAGGGAGGATAAAGAGAGAAACAAGTAGAGAGAAAGGGAGAGGATGGGTGGAGAGAGAAAAAAGAGAGATAAAAAGGAAAGAAAGATGAAAATGACAATTTTGTTTCAAAACTCATTGACTTTTTGATTGGAAGATAAATGTAAAGAAAAATAGTATTTGGGTTTAAGGTATAATACAAAAAGTATTGGAAGATAAGATGTGTGGAAAGTTATTTTTTAAAGATATTTATAATTTTCTCTTAATAATAAATGGTCTCTTTGTATATTTTTTCATAATATTTATAATAAACAAAATTGATTTGAATACCCCTGCATGCTAAAAGTTCATGTCTTCGATTAAAATCTACTCGCATGCACCTCCAAATCCTCCTAAAATATGATGTTCCAGTGCCAAAAACATTTTGATGGCCTAAAAGCCCATTTTGACACCCAATTGGTGAAATTTAAAGCTCCATAAATGCTGCAAAACCAACATAGCCATAACACTTAGACATTTTGAATAGAGATTGTTTAAATAATGTATTACAGGAGCACTATTTTAGGACTTAAAATCTTTTTTTTCATATTCATAGATATCAAGGTCAAAATGATCGATTTTATATTTTTTTGATGTCAAAAGAACCTGTTCGAGTGAATTTATGAGGTGCATTTAACTATGTATGGTTGTGACCTTAAAAATTTTTATTTTATATTCAAGGTTTGGAGCCAATATTCCTTGGTATTGGATTCCCTCCTTTCATTTTTCATTCTCTCCACCAAGTTAGTATGTGCTTTCAACCAATTGAGGAAAAAAACTAAAACGAAAAGGTGAAAGAACAAGAAAAAAATTTTATGAGAAGTATCTCTATTTTTTAATAAATTTCTAAATACTTAAATTTTTAGAGAAATATATCTATATTGATTCTTTAACTTTCTATAATTTTTTTATCAAAAATTCCCTTCAAAGTTCTATTAAAACCATGGTGGTCGAAGACCCACACCTTAAATTGTTTTATAGACCATCATGGTACTAATATAAACAAGGGAAAGGTTTCTATGCTTCCCCTACGGTATAGAAGTTCTATCCTCCCCTAACCATCCAACCATTCAATTTTGATCAAGAGAGCCACTCACCGTTTGATCTTAGATCCGATATCTCAAAGCATTTTTTTTTTATACAAATTGTATGAATATGAAATTTGGTACGTGTTATCTTCTCATTGGGACGCACCTATAAAAATATATTAAAAATAATTTTTCGATAAAATATAATGACCAAATTACTCCTTGAAATTTACAGGGATATTTTGGTCATTTTATTTTATTGAAAATATTTTTTTTATATTTTTTGCTAGTGCGAGTTTAATAGAAGAATGGACGTCCAAAATTTCGTTTCAAAATAGTTTATAAAAATAAAATTAAAAATAAAATAGTATAGAGACGTGACATTGTGGTTGGGGCAATCTTAGCTCTCCATTCAGAATGGACGGTTGGATCAAGGGAAAGATAGAACTTCCATGCTGTATGGGAAGCATAGAAAACTTGCCCATAAAACAAACCACAAAGTTGGGTATTGGAACATCACAATTCTAAAGGCAGTTCTGGTACAAAAATCATAAAAAGGCAAAGAATGGATATAGATATGTAGATTTCAAATAATTTGGGTATTTTCAAATATATTAAAAAAAAAATTTCTGATAATTACCCAAGAAAAAGAAATACACAATGCACCAGACAAGCAATAATATCCATGGAAGAAGTTATCAGGACTGAAGAGATGATCTCTGGAGAGGGACAGCCATGATAGATGATCTATAGAGAGGGATAGCAATGATCAAGACCTCCCTCCTACAAATGAATATCCACAATTAAATTCTTCCATTTTTTTCTTTTTTCTTGTGAATTGCACATTTGGTATGAGAGGCTGGCTCCTAGATTAGTTTGCTTCAAAATATGGAAATTTCATATGGTTTAAGACTTTTTATAGCACTTTGAATGTAACTTGGATTCTATTGTCCCAATGAGGATATGAGTTGACACCATGGCATAAATTTGAAACCTAAGCAAACTCGGAATAGAAATGACATTGAAAATGGAGTCAGCATTTCCTCTTTGTAGAGAGCGGAATAATGGGATTAAAACTTCTTATAAATAAGTGAAGGGCTCAAGAGTCCTCCTTTAAAATTATGTTGAATTTTTTTCAAAATATCTCTTATTAGGGTTGAGAAATCTAGACAACAAAGACTACTTTGGAAATTTGACACACTTAAGTGGCTAAATCCAATTGACAAAAATACTCCTAGTTGTGCAGAGCTGGGAGCTGGAGAACTATCAAATGATGCAAATACCTCCAGTTTTGTATTGCCAAGCCTGAAAATTTGTAGGTACTTATTTTGGTTCGAATTACCAAATTATCCCTTGTCATTCAAGATTCCCAACTCTCAACAAAGGTGATTTGGAGACTTCTGAACAAATTTTTTAAGGATGTGTTTTAATGAAATGAAACTTAAAAAATAACCACAATAGTAAATGGGATCTTTTTTAGCCCCTTTTATATCTTGTAAAGATAATGCAAGTCCTTTAATGATATTTTCCCTTCTGAAAGGGCCATTTTATGAATATTATGCCAAACATAAATGAAGACTGTTGAAAAGTTTAGAGAATGGTAAACACCCCATTTTTTGGCTGAGAAAATTTTAGATAATCGAAAATATTGAAAATCCTGGTAATTTGGCTTCGTCCCTTTCTAGCCAAATCCTAATTTTTGCCTTATCAAAAACGTTATTTTTCTAGCCTAAACCATACTAAGGACCATACATCTGTAATACACTGTAGTTCACCCTATCCATGGTCCATATGTTATTCCCTGCTCCACGTTTCCCGTCTCTCTCTCTCTTTCTCTCCCTTCATTTGTGGCATAGTATTACTCAACCCCCACGTGGCCCCACTCTCTCTCTCCACCCCCTTCTCTTCCCTCCGTTACTCAGTCTTCCTCACTCAAAACTCTCCCTCATTCTCAATCAATATCCCCACGTGGCCCCCCACTCTCTCTCCCTCTACCAGACATCTCCCTCCGTCTCTCCTCATTTCTCTTCTTCCCCTTGATAATTCTCCCTATCTCACTCAAACTCTCTCCCTCATTTTCACTCAGATGCACCCCCTAACACTCCACTATTCCCCCCTCTCTCTCTCTCTTTCATCCCATCATCACTTTCCCTCTTATCAAATCCTAATGATCCTCTCTCACACAACCAATGTTATCAAATTCGTTTTATTTTGGCTGAAATCTTTGGATTTTAAGCCTAAATCGAAATGAAAAGAAGCATGGTCTTGCCGTTTTGGTCATATTCAGACCACTTCAGCTAGATTCGGACCGCTTCGGGTCTAAATCGGCAAAAGCTTCGGACCGCTTCAGACCGTTTCGGCTTGTTTCGGTCTACTTCGGGAAGAAAAATACCCATATACAAATAGTTTTTTATTTTTTATTATTTAATTTTTTTATTATTTTTATATATTATATATATAAATATCTAATTTATTTATATTAAATTAAAAAAATCCGAAGTCTTCCCCCTAATCGACAGAAACATCTAATTGCTTCATTTTTCTCATCAAAATTAATAAAACTCCCAAATGAACGTGACAGCATTGATATCGCCCATTACTCTCCCCCTCTTCCTCTTACACGTGCCTCTCTCTCTTTTTTTCTTCTCTACCTTCAATTGATCTTTTCCCCTTTCCTTAACATGCATGCACTTCTCTTTCTCTCTCTTGTGATTACCAAATCCCAACGCCTCCCTCTACCCTTTCTCCATGTCTTAAACCCATCATGGCACACCCATCCCCGTCTCTCCAAAACTGACACCGCCTCACTCCAATCCATCTCTTGCTCATCTCCAACTACCTCATCCCCATCTCTTAAAACGGGCACCGCCCCTCTTCCTCTCTCTCTAGTTGGAGATTCAAATAATTGAAACCCCAATTGAATCGATCACCAAATATCACACACTCAATACTGAATCGCTAAAATTGATAATTCAAGAATAAGTTCAAAGATCGTGTACAATTATTTAGAAAAAAAATAAATTAGAGATACAAACATAATCATGAGAGAAAATTAGAGAGAGACAAACCACAACACAAATTTAACATGCCTCCCACAGGCAAGCCGGCAAGTAATTCAACTATCAAAAGAGAAATTCACATGAAGATACAATGTTACCTCAATGTAGAAAATTGATGAAAAACATCATTAAAAAATATCTTCTTATGATCACCCAAAAACCACAATTTACCTCGTTTCACTTCGGATGATCCAAAGACATCAGCAATACAAACTCATACACTTTCTCCACTAAAAATAGACAATAAATCACTCTTCGCATCTTTCCCTTTCTCAACACAACCCAAGGAAGCCCTAGCCCTTTCTAGAGAGAGAGAGAGAGAGGAGTTCTAACCAAGAAAGAAAATTTGTATGTGTCTCATATTCCTCTTTTCTAGCTTTTGTACAAGTTATTTAATTTAGTAATAAAAAACCTCAAAACAAATGGGCTAAACAAAAAGCATCTGAAAGGTGATTTTTCTATCGTCATTCAACAATCTCTACATTGATAGCAAATCACCTACTTACCTTGTTAAGAATCCCCTTTTTACTTCTTCATGAAGTCTAGAGAAGTTAGACTCCATTTTAACTTCTCTATCATCTTCGTGAGCATATCTGCCACATTTTCTTTGGTTCCAACTTTTACCAATCGAACCAAATCATCTTCAACAATGTGAAAACATAATGGTATCTGAGTAATATGTGTTTCATCCTCTTGTGATAAACGGGATTATTAGCCAAATTAATGGCACTCATATTATCACAAAGTATTTTCATGGGCTTATAATTGATACCCAATTCTCTCATAGGGCCTTGAAGCCAACCTGCTTCTTTGCTTACTTTCGTTGCCGCCATGTATTCTGCCTCGGTATTAGACAATGTCACCGTTTGTTGAAGTTTAAACATCCAACTTACTGGTCCATTTACGAATTTGAAAACATAGCCAGTAGTTGATCTTCCTCTCTTAAGATCACCGGCATAATTTGTATCAATATAGCCTTGAATGTGCCCCGAGCCTTTACCAAATATAATGACATAATCACTTGTACCTCTCAAATAACGAATTTTTGCACCTTCCCAATGAGCTTTTCCGGGATTTGCTATAAAATGACTCAAGACACCAACCGAATATACTATGTCTGCTCTAGTGTACACCATGGCAAACATTAGGTTTCCCGCAATACTTGCATACGTCACCTTAGCCATATTCTCTTTATCATCCATAGTCTTCGAACTTGGCTTGGAAGACAACTTGAAATGAGGAGTTAATGGAGTCTTCATCGGCTTTGCCTTGTTCATGCAAAACTTATCAAGCATGGCTAGTTGAAAACGGATTTGCACAAAAAAAAGTATCGACTTTCTTGAAATTAGAATAATCACAAGGAGTTCCAGACCATACCTCTTGAGATTTTTTCTCCTCCAAAGCTATCAAAGGTGATCTATTGATGAGATAACAAGTCGTCATCATGGTTTTGACCTATAGCTCTTGCTCTAATCTGGCATTACTAAACATACTTATAGCTCACTCTATCAAAATGTGATTCATCCTTTCCACAACACCATTTTGTTGGGGAGTGTAAATCGGTGTGAAATGCTTCTTAATTCTTTCATCGTTAAAAAATTTTATAAACTCATCGGAATTGTACTCCTTCCCATTGTCGGTGCAAAGTGTTTTGATGGGGCACCCAGTACTCTTCTCAAATTCGACCTTAAATGCTTAAAGGCAAAAAATGCATCACTCTTTAATTTAAGAGTGAACACCCATACCTTCCTTGAGAAGTCATCTATAAAAGAAATAAAATACCATGCACCACCATATGACATTATGGGTGGGGGCTCCCATAAAATCAAAGTGAATATAATCAAGTATTTTCTTGCTTGCATGGCATTCGGCTTTAAAAATTCGTCTATGTCATTTCTCATAGACACAATGCCCACAAAATTCATATTCTCCAAATTTTATGGAGGGAATTAACTTCCTCTTCATCAAAATCTCCCCCTTTTCACTCAAGTGTTCCAACCTCCAATGCTATAAGCATAGCGGAAGATCATTATTCCCCACTTACAGAATTTGCCACATCATTAATAATGGAGCTTCCCAATAACTTATACAAGTTCCCAACTCTAACACCATTGATCACAATAAGAGAACCCTTTGTTTACGATGTAAAATCTTATAGATCCTCCGACGAAGATCTCTCGGATCTTGACAAGTTAAACTGATGAAAATACAGTGGTAGAGAAAGTGGGACAAATCGAAGTCAAATCTGAGGCCAGATCTACCCGAAAACAAGGAGATCTGCTCTCAAATCTGTGGCAGAGCCAACATGATCTAAAAACATCAAAACACGATTTCAAAGCAATAAACTGATCAAAATATTCAAAATAAGATCAAAAACAGTAAAAGAAGAAGAAATAAAAGGGAAAGAAACTATACCAAACCGAGCCAGATGGCTCAGGACTCCCGAGCCTTCGAGGGGTCGCCCATATCAGCATCAGCGTCCTCTTTGTCTCTCTTATTCAGATGTTGACCAGCAGATCTCTAGTGTAGAAGGGTTGTGCCCTAAAGATAGTTTGGATCTAGGGTTGTTGTGCCTTAGGTCTAGGTCTTTCAGGCTCAAGATTAGGGTTAATGTTTTCTCAGCTAGAAGTCTGTTCTAGGGTTTCAATCCTCTTCTCTAGGGTTTCCCTCTCTCTCCCCTCAAATGGCCACGAAAAAGAGCTTATATAAGGGCCAAGAATCTGTTGGGAAGGATAGCTTTGCATAACC
This sequence comes from Amborella trichopoda, assembly GCF_000471905.2. The sequence continues at coordinate 159,146 of NW_006499691.1, read as the reverse complement.
AACAGATCCTCCAGCCAAAAATTCCATTTTTTGGGATACAGATCTAGGCGATACCAGTGGTGTCACCCAAGAAAAAGGGTAAAAAGCATCACGAAAGGGCAAGAAATCTACCCAAAAAGAAAATTTTCAAATTTGGGCGAAAAGGGGTTGGGTGACATCACTCGTGTCACCCAGTCTAGGCTGGGCGACACGACTAGTGTCGCCCAAACAAAAAATAGTCCAAATTGAATTTTTTTTCACTTCAAGTATGTTCATCATCCTCTTGTAAAGCTCTCAGAGAAAATTTGGGTCAAAAAACATTTTTTTTACTATTTTTAATGATTTTTTCGGTAAACTAGGGCGTCTATAGGATTCCGAGTTAAATTAGGGTTTCTGCAGGGTTTCGGATAGACACATTGGTTTTGAGTCACATGGTAGGTTATGTGGACTATAGATTTGGATTTACTAGAATAAGTGTAGTTCTAAGGATTCAGGAAACCACAGAATTTGCCAGATTTAAAATGGGGTGTCTACAGTTGCCCCTCTTTGGCACTCCCTGACCTTCAAGGGATAGGTGAGTGGCAAAGAAGTAGACACTTTGGCATTCCATGTTCTTCGAGGGGCAAGTGAATGTCAAAGATAATGCAGACATTTTAAATATTTTTTTTAGATCACGTGGTTAGAGGGCACACCAACTAATTCCTCCAAGCCATTGCTCTCACCTAGCTCACCCACCTAGCCATTTTTCCTCCTAGGGTTTTTGGCGTGAGATGTCGATGAGTTACATAAGCTTGAAACTCGAGTTAGATATTTTGGTCATGCCACTTTTAACCCTAGCATCTTCTTTAATTTCCTAAGGGTTTCCTAAGGTTTTCTATAAGAAGAGACTTGTCTGGCCGATTCTGAAGACAGAGACGACGCAGCAACGCAGTAATCGTGGCAACGCTATAGTCATCATATACGGGTGTCCAAGCTCCTTTGTTTTAAAATTCTTTTTAGAAATTTTGAAAAGAAGGGGAAATTTTAAAATAGAACCCAGAGCAAGGACAGGTTATGATTTTAACAAAGAAATTAAAGTTTTTGAAAACACAAGATATATAGTGAAAATTTTAAAAAGAGAAAGATATTTCGAAAAACAGGGTTGGTTAGCAATTTTAAATCCTACTACCATAGAGCCCACTAAGCAGTTTAACGTCATGCAGCGATGGACGATGTACTCGGCAGTTATACTCATACGACTGTGGAGTTTTTATTTTTTTTTTATTTTTTTTTGCTGCCCCTGTTTGGGGATGGTTTTCTTTTAATGTAGGTCCTACAATTTAACCACTTGTGACCCCTTTGGTGGACCATATGTGAGCGCATCGGGTCCTTGCTTGAATCTTCATGACAAGGAATCATCAAGTATTTCTTTTCTCTTCTAACCTCAACTCTTGTACTACAATTCAATGAGAGTTCTCTGGAGTTTTGCGCGAAACGGAGTCTTGAAAATACAGGATACTACCCTTGGGTGTTCAGAATCTCTTTGGATTTCCAGATTTCATTCCTCAACCATTCACCTTTCGAAGTTTCAGACGATCTAGATCATTAACAATGTTCCGTCAGGCTAATGCTTATTAATTTTCTTTTAATACCACTTTGACTCTGGGGGAGGAAGAGGAGATGTTTAGAGAGAAAAGACTTTGAAGAGTAGAAGAAAGGAAGGAACTTCTTCTTTTTCATAGCCCCAGCGTCCCTTTCAAGTGTTCTGCCTGGTAGCCTTTTTTCCAACGCTTGGGGTTCCTTTCGGATTTTTAGCCCAACGGATTTTTTTTTTTTTTTATCACTCCAGGGTCCCTTTTGGGTGTTCAGCCCGATAATCTTTTTTCAACACTTAATGTTCCTTTTAGATTTTCAGTCCAAGGGATTTTTTTTTTTTATGAAGAAGAAAACAACGACAAAGGAAGAGGAGGAGGAGGAAGAAGAGTCAAAGGTGCCCCCTTTTTTTTTTAGTCAATTCGCCTTAAGATCATATAAGAATTCGATCATGTTTTCTTCCTCCAAGTGGTAGGGAGGTTCTAATATTGGTCTTCCTCCGATTTCCTTTTACCCAGGTTGGCATCCAAAATCTCTTTGACAATGGTTGTTGAATTACGTTGAACTTTTTTGTTAAACTGCTCTACTTGAACCTTGATTTTGGGACTAAAAATCACTCTCAGTTTCCTAATCCCTCAGTCTTTTGTATGGACAGATAGGCTCATCAGGGTTTTCCCGTTAATGGAATACTTGAAGTGTGAGGCATGAATACCTCATTTGGTTATTCGCAAAATGAAGAGTGATCACCCAACTCCTTTTCGATAATATTTTTCATTGCAAATTTCGAGTTGCTTTTCGAAGGTTAACTCCATGGTAGGCTCCTTTTTAAGTGAGACTCTTGCACCAGAAGAGTGATTAAGTTGGTATCAGATGGCCTTATGGCATGTTGGGAGTGAATAAATGAGGGTTGAATCTCATTAATTGCTCATATTGTGTCCTCTTCATGAGAGGAGATTGCCCCTATTGAGTAGTTTGATGAGGTCGACCCTGCAGGGCTTTCTGTTTCGTTGGGAACTTGTTCGTCATGAGCTGAACTTGCTTAATATGGGGGTGTCTCGGTTATTGGAGTTGTGCTCCTACCCCAGTTAAGCTCTGGAAATTTCTCCTCTTGAGGAGGTGATCCAATTTGGCCCTCAGTTTTTAATTCCTCATCCCAAATGAGTGGATCATCTAGAAAGTCTTGTGAAGGTGGCCCAGGTGACCCCTTTAGAATTTCTAAAGGTTCGAGCTTTGTCGTATCTAATGAAGGTGTCAAATCTTTGAGAATAATCACATCTTGGCTCTTTGCTTCTCTACCATCTACAACTGGATTCATCTTAGAAGGTGACTCAATTAAATCTTCTATGCTTGGCTCCTCATCCCATATAGGTGGGTTAGCCAAGAAGTCTGGTGAAGGTGGCCTAGGTGGGCCCCTTAGAATTTTCAAAAGTTCGACTTCTTTTGATATTTGAGATGTTGGCCCCTTGTTTGGAAGTGTAATGAGAGACTTTGGGGTGTTGACCCCTTGTTTGGAAGATGATCCCTTCTCGTTGATCTAGATCACATCAAGTTCTAACACGTCATCGTCATCATATTGATCCCAGTTAGGTGGGTCGTCAAGGTTTTTAGGTAAAGGGCTTCCTTTTAACACTTGCTCATTTGCCCCCTCATGAGTCATTGTCCCAGAATTAAGGTTTTCTTGCCATCATGGGCTTGGGAGTCCATAGTTTCAAAACCTTAGTTGAGCTTATGCTCGAGTTCATATTGCTCTTGCGAGTTTGATTCATTGCCACACACGTATGAACCATTTATTTTGTTAACTTAGAAGTACGGGTTGAAGGGTTCATATGTCTTGGTGTGACTCTTAATGATAAGGATTTCTTGTGCCACTTTTGGGAGTGTATCTTGGAGTGGAATTCCATATGCGATACCTTTTTCTTTTTCCCTTTCTTCGGTTATGGGCTTGGAGCTAAGATCATCCTCACTGCTTTGATCTTGAGTATCCTTAGTCATTAACTCCTGGGTGAGGTTATGCTCGCTTTGTTCTTCATCTTCTGGACTTTCCAGTTGATTTCTTCTTGTGCTCCGAGGCTTTTGTAGATATTCTTCGGGTTTGGGCACAGCATGTGATTCTCTCGAGTTAATCAGGCTAACATCAGTATTCTTTGTCAAGACATCTAGAGTTTTTGTTTCTTCTTTGTCAACATCTTCTTTTATGACACTTGTCATGTCGTTATCAATGAGATCTTGGACTCTATGTCTGAAAGCTCGACATTCCTCAGTTCTATGGGCATAGTTTTGATGCTAATTGGACCATCGAGATGTATCGCCTCCATGGAAAGGAGGAATCTTGGCTTCTGTCGGTAATTCTATGAGCCTTGCCTTAAGCAACTTCTTCATGACATCAGTCATAGGCTCATCAATGGGAGTGAATTCCCTTAGTATGGAAGTCTGCATTCTCTATGTAGTAGAACGAATTTTAGTCTTTCTTTGTGAATAGTTTACAGGAGGCTTGCTTTTCTTGATCATAGTCACCTCTCTTTCTTGAGAGGACTCTCCACCAGTCGAGTTATCAAAAACTAAGGTCTCATTCTTCTTGGCTTGCTCATATCGCGATACTCTTTCAAACACTACGTCAAATGAGTAAGGGACTACCCCCATACTGAAGAACGTGACATATTCTGGAGTCATGTTCTTTAACGTCATGCTTACCTTTGTGCCTTCATTGAGTGGAATTTCAATGACTCGCATAGCGGCCTCTTTGAATCTGGTTATAAACAGGGAAGGTTACTTACCTAACTTTTGTTTGGTGGAAGTTAACTCACTAAGGGAGATGGGTCTTGGCCTTCCTCCACTATAGCGGCAGGAAAATTGCCTGAACATTTCGTCAAGAATTGCTTGAGGGTCGTCCTTCATGAATCTTCGATGTCACATCAAGGGTTCTTCTGATAATCTATACGAGAACATGACCTTAAGTTGGTTGGGTCGGTCTCGCAGTGTGTGGACCATCAATAAGTAGGCGTTGATGTGTGTCTCGAGATCCTCTTTCCTTGAAAATATGTTTCTAAACTGCGGCATCACAAACTCCACTGGTAGATCTTCTAGGTGTCCCAAAATTTCTTGTACATAAGCTTTAGGAGTTGAGAAATCCCATATTCCTATTTTCTCTAAAGAGTTTTGGAGGTGTTTCATACGAGCGAATTGAGTCGTCGTTATAGCTGTGAGCTGGCTCGGTTGTATGGTCTGTTGAACTGAACTTTGTGGTATGTGGCTCTTATAAACTGGCTGTTGGGCCCATGTAGCCCCCAGGACAGAGCCTGAGGAATGTGTTGAACTAGATGTGCCAATTGTTGGCTTGTAGACTCACCGGAGTTGAATTGGGTCATAGCATACCCATTACTCGGAGGTTGCACAACTTGGCCATGCAAGGAGGCCTGCAGGATAGGATCTCCACTTAACTAGAATGGACGACTCAACCTGTTATGACGACTAAACCTCTGACCTTGAGAGGTTAAGTCTACCTGACCCTAACCTTAGTTGGATGATCTATCCCTAAGGTTAGGGTACTCTCTTGCCCTAGCACTGGACTGAAAGAGTGAAGGAATATCGTAGCTACTGCTAGGTCGAGTCTGCCCTCGAGGTAGAATTGGGCTCAGGTGATGATTAGGACTAAACCCCTGGTCTATAGTGGGTTGGATTGGCAGGCTAATAGCCCTAGGATTATCCTGGTTTGAGCCAAAATGTTGGACTTGGCCTATGGCTTGAGCTTCTGACCTGACTTTTGTGGATTGAGTGCGTTGGATGGTGTATCCTCTACTGAGCAGGTTTTGAAAGTAAGCAGGCACTTTAGGATTGTCTTTATATCGAGTTAGGTCAAAACCCTAATCTTTACTGGTGATGGGTTACTCGGGTAGACTTTCCCTAAATGTATATGAACCCACTCGCCCACTGACTGGCTGATTGCCAAGATTGGAATGTTGGCCTCTAATTGGCAGTCGGGGTTCATACGGCTGAGATCGGCTGACTCAAAGTTTTGGGCTGGGGCCTTCTTCTTGTTGTGTTGACTGGATTTGAGGTTAACCCCTATGTCTTTGAGGATTTCCCTTGGCCTGACCCCTTGACTATTCAAGGTGTTACGAACCTTATGAACCTGTTGGCTCATGACTTCTAAAGGGTGGCCTTGAAAGCAGCTTGGATGGCTAGGTTTGGTTCCATGTGGGTCGAGAGTCAGCTCACTGACATGAGTGCTATGGGTGATTTGTGAGGGTGCAATGTGACGGTGCCCTCTCGGACTGACTAGATTCTCTAGATCTAGACTGAGCTGGGGTCATAGGGTTGGACCTTGCTCTGCTATGATCCTGGGTCATGATTTTGAGACTCGATGAGATCTAGACTCGACGCTTCAGGGTAGGCCTAGTCTGACTCTAGGGGCAAACCTTAACTGAGACTTAGGCTAAGACTAAACTGGAATCTAGACTTGCTAGACTAAATGGGTTTTGGTTTAGACCATGAACTCGGGTAAGCCTAGTCTAGCTCTAAAGGAAACTCTAAACTTAGACCTATGCTAGAACCTAGACTAGATAGGTACGAGTCTCGGCTCGGACCAAGAGTGGATCTAGGTTCGGACCTACGTGTGGCCTGATTTGGACCTGGACTAAGCTGGGTGCAAGCCTGGGCTTGGACCAAGTGGGTTTTGAAGATCAGATGAGGTGTGGACCCAGACTGGATCAAGGTTGGTTTAGGCACGAGCCCTTAGCTCGGACCAAAAGGGGGCTTAGGTTCGAACCTAGGGGTGAACCTGGTTCAGACCTGGGCTAGGCTGGGTATAAGCCTGAACTTGGACCTAGAGAGTTTTGATGATCAGACCTGGTGTGGACCTTGACTAGATCAAAGATGAACTAAGAATGAGCCTTCGGCTCGGACCAAGAGGGAGCCTAAGTTCGGATCCAATCGAGACCTGGTTCAGACCTGGGCTAAGCTGGGTACAAGCCTGAGCTTGGACTAAGAGGGTTCAGCTTAGACCAAAAGCAGGTCCGGACTAAGATCTAAGACTAACCAACATAAATAAGCATGCAAGCACACGAAAACGTTTGACATAGATTATAGGTAGGCTTGGCTTGAGAGTGGGTTCCTAACTATTGAAATGCGACGAGGCAGATATAGGTCCCCACATAGGTCCTGACCTCCTGTTATAGGATTTTCACCAGGTCCTACTATACATGGAGTTGCTTTTAAGCAAAGGATTGCGAAGGGATGCTCACAGGTAAAGTTACGAAAATCCCAACTGCCTCGACTCTCAAAGCTAGGTTCCCCTCATGCCGTTAATGCGGATTTTGGGGGTTTTCTAAATATTTGTTTCATGGTTTCCCTGGCACTCCCAGTTCGTTGCGTGCTAGAGTATGTAAAGAAGCAGACAATCAAAAATAAAGTGGCATGCAAGCAGGCACACAATGCAATGAAGAAATAAAGCGAGCGCTTGGCACTCGTCATGCTTAGCAATGTGTGCTTCGAGGCAAAGCTTGCTCGAAGCACAGTATAGATGGAGGCGTAAGCAACCCCTAAGAAGGTATAGTCACAATAGCGAGACCAAGCACAGTCCGTGCTAAGTCGAGCACGGCCAGAGTCGAGGGTGACTCGAACGGAACATGGTTTAGGGAGGGTGCAAGAAAACCTCAATGCATTTTTTTTTTTTTATCCTTTTAAATTTGATGAAACACAGTTAAACTAAGCATGGTTAAAGCAGGGAAAACATGATCTCAATCAAAATTAACAAACTAAAATAAAGTCAGAAAGCTAGAAACATAACCGACGTATCTAAAGCAAAATATTATTTTTATATTTTTAAAAATCTTATTTTGAGCTAAAATTTGGTGAACAATAAGCCAAAAGCCCTAGAAGAGGCATGTGGGGTCCCAGAAGTTTTCTGGGACCACTGCAACTGGGTGACACTGGTGGTGTCGCTCGGGCGGCACTATTGGTGTCGCCCTTGCAGGCTGGGCGATACTGCTGGTGTCACCCAAAAAATAAAAATTTAGTATTTTTTTCTTATGAATTTTGATGAAATAATGTCACATTAAACTTTCAGAAGTAGGGAAAATAATATTTCTAAAAAATTAAATTAAAATAAAGTAAAACAGAAAAGTGCAGATAGAACATACATGTATCAAGTAAAATATTTTTTTTGTATTTTTAAAAAAATTATTTTGATCTGAAATGTTTTGAGCAATCACAAGAGAGTCCCTAGAACAAGACTGCAAAGTTTCAGAAGATTCTGAAACTTCTAAATTTAGACGACACGAGATGTCGCCCTGAATCTGGGCGGCATTGGTGGTGTCGCCCAGAACAAACAGGGTTTCGCAGTACCGAAACCCTGGGTCTTGGTCATAGCCAACTTTTGGGACCTTTTGTGACTAAAATCAGTGAATAAAAATCGTATTTTGGCGCTTGGATCAAGCTCAAAATGCCCCATGGTGGGTGCCAAACTGTTTACGATGTAAAATCTGACAGATCCTCTAATGAAGATCTCTCAGATCTTGACACCTTAAACTTATGAAAATATAGTGGTAGAAAAAGTGAGACAAATCGAATTCAGATCTAAGGTCAGATCTGCCCAGAAACAGCAGATTTGCTTTCAGATCTGTGACAGAGCAAGCATGATTCAAAACATCAAAACACGATTTCAAAGCAATAAACACCTCAAAATAATCAAAATAAGATCAAAAACAGTAAAAGAAGAAGAAATAAAGGGGAAGGAATGAATATCATACCGGGCCGGATGGCCCGGGACTCCCAAGCCTTCGAGCGCTCACCCATATCAGCACCAGCGTCCTCTTTGCCTCTCTGATTCGGATGTTGACCTGCATATCTCTAGTGTAGAAGGGTTGTCGTGCCTTAAAGATAGTTTAGATCTAGGGTTGTTGTGCCTTAGGTCTAGGTTTTTCAGGGTTAAGGTTTTCTCAATTAGAAGTATGTTCTAGGGTTACAATCCTCTTATGTTTTAGGGTTTCAATCCTCTTCTCTAGGGTTTCCCTCTCTCTCCCCTCAAATGGCCACGAAAAAGAGAATGTATAAGGGCCAAGAATCTGTTGGGAAGGATATCTTTTCATAACCAATAGATCCTCCAACCAAAACTTCTGTGTTTTGGGGGTACAAATCTGGGTGACACCACTGGTTTCGCCCAAGAAAAAGGGTAAAAATCATCACGAAAGGCAAGAAATTGACCCAAAAAGGAAATTTTCAAATTTGGGCCAAAAGGGGTTGTGCGACACCAGTCGGGTCACCTAGTCTAGGCTGGGTGACACTGCTAATGTCTCCTAAACAAAAAATTGTCTAAATTGAATTTTGTTTTCACTTCAGGTGTATTCATCTGCCTCTTGTGAAGCTCTCAGAGAAAATTTGGGTCAAAAATGAATTTTTTACTATTTTTAATTATTTTTTAAGTAAAACAAGGCGTCTGCAAGATTCTGGAGGATTTCTGTAGGGTTCCGGGTAAGCAGATTGGTTCTCGGTCACAGGGTAGGTTGTGTGGACTATTGATTTTGGTTTACTAGGATAAGTGTCGTCCTAAGGGTTTAGGAAACCACAGAATTTGTCAGATTTAAAATGGGGTGTCTACACCCTTAGATACTTTGAGAACTCCCCCTTGTCTAGTGAATTTATAGCCACTAGAATCCAATAAAGAAAGAGAAATTAAACTTTTCTTCAAGTACAGCACATATCGAACATGCTCAAGTGTGCGGATACTTCCATCATATATCCTTAATTTTACCATGTCAATCTCAACCATTCTACTACTTGAATTGTTTCTCATCAACACGGAACCACCATCACATGGTTCATATGAACTAAGCCATGACTTATGTGGGCACCTATGATGTGTAGCACCACTATCCAAAATCCAATTTTGATGAAATTCGTGATTGCAACCCATGGCATAAACCACTTTTTCAATAAATCCGGATGTAGATTCCTCCATTTGATTTACCTCATTCTTGGATTCAATGGTTTCTTTTGCTTTTTCAAATTTTTGTCCTTTTTTTTGTACAAGTTTTCTTCATATGTTCGGCTTCACCGCATCCCCAACAAATAAACTTGTTTCCTTAGCCTTTAGACTTTGATCGACCTTTCGACTTAGATCTTGAAGAAGAAATACCTCTCTCACTTGAACGATCTCTTGAAAAATGAACTTTCAATTCCAATTCTCCAATAGATGCCTTTTTTTGAAGTTCATGGGCAAGCAAAGTACTACTCATCATACTTAAGTCAAATGAATCTTCTTTAGTACAACTTAATATTGTAACTAAATTATCATAAGATTCCGATAAAGTACATAACAACATTACTGCCTTGTCTTCATCTTTTATTTTTTACCAACATTATCAAGTTTACAAATAATGCTATTGAAAGTGTTCAAATGATCGAAAACTTTTGTCCCCTCTTTCATCCTTAAACTAAACAATTTTCTATTTAATACAATATGGTTTGTAAGATATTTGTTTTGATAAATACTTTCCAATTTCTCCCACAAATCCTTTGCCTTCTTCTCTCCCACTATATTGAATAAAACCTTATTTGCTAGGCACAATCAAATTGTAGCCATAGCCTTAAGGCCTATTTCCTCTCAATCCTCATTATTCATAGACTCCGGTTTGTTTTCTTTCTGAGTAATGTTTTGTTTTGTATAATCCTTGTTGGACCAAAGTATCATGAATTTGAATTGTCCATATCTCAAAATCATTTTGTCCATCAAATTTTTCCACCTCAAACCGATTATTCGCCATTCTCCCAAATCTATTGCATAAACTCTAATGCTCTGATACCACTTGTTGGAGATTCGGATACCCGAAACTCTAATTTAATCGACTATTGATTATCACGCACTTAATAGCGAACATGTAAAATCGATAATCCAATAATAAGCTCAAGGATCATGTGCAATAATTTAGAAAAAATAAATTAGAGATGGAGACATAATCACGAAAGAAAATTAGAGAGAGATAAACCACAATACAAATTTAACGTAGTTCACCCATAACGCTACGTCCACAGGCAAGCTAGCAAGTAATTCCACTATCAAAAGAGAAATTTACAAATGGATACAATAATACCTCAATAGATAAAATTGGTGAAAATCATCACCAAAATATACCTTCTTGTAATCAACTAAAATCTACGATTTACTCGATTTCACTTCGGATGATCCAAAGACATGAGCAATACAAGCTCATACACTTTGTCCACTTAAAATGGATAATAAATCCTTCTTCACCTATTTTTCTTTCTCAACACAACCCAAAGAAGCCCTAGCCCCTTTCTAGAGAGAGAGAGAGAGAAAAGAGTTCTAACCAAGAAAGAAAACGCGTGTGTGTGTCATATTCCCTTTTTCTAGCTTTTATACAAATCACTTAATTTACTGACAAAAAACTCAAAACAAATGAGCAAAATACAAAAGCAACCAAAGGTGATTTTTCTATCCCCATTCAACATCTCTCTCGAGCTGGGAACAAAGATTTTTCTATCCCCATTAAACATCTCTCGAGAGCTACTGGGAACAAAAAAAGAAAAACTTTTTCAAGCCCCTCAAACACTTGAGCGCAAACCTCTCCTAAACCCCGCAAACCCGTAACAGCTCTATTTCCCTCTCTCAACACTAAGCACATAAGCTCTAAGATCCCTAAAACTCTGATTTGAGGACCATCCTGAACACATAGATCTGTCGTGAGCTCCATCATCTCAAACTCTTTTTTTGATCTAAGCAAAGAACTCAAAATCGAGCATCTCTGGCTCGATCCTCCAACAGATAAGAGGAACGATTCCCTTACATCGACAAACTCTGTTCCAAGCCTCCAACTGTAGGTGTCGGGCCAGCGTGCCCTAGCCTCATTCCAAGTAGGCCTAGATATCTTGTCTTTACTTTCTCATTGATTTAACCTTTGTTTTGGCTGCTATATTTTCAAAAATTATCCATTTTTCCTTAACTTTCTAATTCTTTATTTTATTTTAGATTTTAGGCGATTTTTAGTTGGCACTACCGATGGACAACCAAAAAAGCGACTACTAGGGTCATTTTTCTTTTTTAGTCCATAATTTCATGGAGCCCAATTTTCTACCTCTAAATCAACAAGTTTAAATGATAAATTAAGCAGAAATATTATTTTGCCAAAATTTCACGCATAAATAGTTTGGCACCCACTACGGACTCGTTAAGCTAACTTTTGCCTAAAAACCAAAAAAAATAGATCCAAATCTTTATTTTGGGGGCTTGTTTTAGAAAATCGTTTATTTTTTTTATTATTATTATTATTATTATTATTATTATTATTATTATTATTATTATTATTATTATTAGTACTATGATTATTATTATTATTATTATTATTATTATTATTATTATTATTATTATTATTATTATTATTATTATTATTATTATTATTATTATTATTATTATTATTATTTTTCTATATGATATTCAAATTGTTCACAGAAGTCTCCTAGTTCTTTTTTATCAGTCATTTTCTGTTTATCTAATTGCTTTTTTAATTTCATATCAATGCATAGGACTAATCCTTCAGCACATATTTCTGCAGATAATTCTCTTAATGTATAAACAGAATATGGTATGATTCCTCCATTCTTATTTTTTAATCTAGTTTTTACGTTCTCAGCAAATAAATATGGTAATCAAGCAACAAATTTTTCTTTCCA
>NW_006499691.1:120237-144172 GCF_000471905.2 Amborella trichopoda | reverse complement strand
TTATTAGTATTATTATTATTATTATTATTATTATTATTAGCTGTATTTAATATTTGAGTAGTCTTATCAAAATATTTTGTAGGTACTAATCATTCATTAATACAGTTTAGATCAGCTCCTGAATCTTTGAGAGCTATTGAATGAAATTCATATTCTTGATTAATAATAATTTTTACTATTACAAACCACTTTTGGGTTATTACTTTATTGAGTATATTCACGGATGTATTAGTGTCTATCTCTTCTATTTTTGTTCTTGATAACTCAAGTGTATCTACTAATTGAGTGAATTCAATTTCATCTGAATCAGTTATTTCTCCATTAACTTCATTTTGCAATTCTAATATTTTTATTCTATTTTTCAGATGATTTATTTCTACTTTTACTTCATTTACTTTTTGTTTCAATTCAGCTATAGTAGGTTCTTTTTGTATATTGTCTTTTTTACTAATTCTTTTCATTATATTTACAAAACTATACTCATCTGGGGGTTTTATTAAAGGAGTAGTTTTAGGTTTAGATTTTGCAAGATTAATGAATTGAGTTAGGATTTCTCGTTTTTCATCAGGGTTATTTATCTTATCTATGATATCTAAGATTAATGAATATTCTTTTGATAACATATTACAAGATGGCATATTACAAGAACATTCCATTTCAGAAGAGCTTGTAATTATAATATTTTCATCTTCTATTTGTCCTATTAGATACATATCACTACTACTATTATTTTTTGAACTTGATGTAGATTCTTCCTTATCTAATTGTATGCTATCATATATTTGATTTCTTATATTTTCATCTAATATGATTGCATTTAGTTTTTTCCTAACTTTACATGTATTTTTATAATGACCTACTTTGCCGCATTTATAATAGATAGGTATCTTTCTTTTGCCTTTTCTATATTGGTCTTTGGGCAAGAATTTTTTTATATATTTTTCTTTTTTCTTTCTTTTATATAACTTTCTTTCTTGCTTTTCTGGCCTATATTTTTTATGTTTATGTTTATGATTTTTGTCATTTTGTTTTATATGATAACCAAATTGTTGACAAAAATCTCCTAATTCTTTTTTACCTGTCAAATTATGTTTATCCAACTGTTTCTTTAATTTCATGTCTGTGCAAAGGCCTAATCCTTCAGAACATATTTCTGCTGATAATTCTCCTAAAGTATAATTAGAATATTGTATAGTTCCACCATGTTTATTTTTTAATCTGATTCTGACTTTTTCAGCAAATAAATGTAGTAATCCTGGTATAAGGATGTTTTCTTTTCCAGACTCTTATCCAGAGAAGATAGTCATCTTGACTCTGTAGATAAGTCTAAAAGCAACATAAATCTTTGTTTCTTATTTAAGGAAGATTACAAGTAAGTGTTAGTATGTTATAAGGTAGAAACACTACTGATATTTACCATTAGAGAAAGTTGGTCCGAGAGTTGAGGCTTAAGAGCACCCAGTCGAGAGACCGTTAAGGCCAGGAGAACCGCTGAGGTCAAAAAGACGTAAGAGGTAGCCATAAAAAGCACTCATCTGCAACCTAATAATGAAAAATTTGATTAGGAATCTATCAAGTAATGCACTACCACAAGCTAGTAATACTCTAAGGATAAAAAACAAAGAAGAAGTTGTAAAAAACAAATCACAAATTGGAATATACCTAAAGTATCTATTTCAGACATATATAATAGAGGAACTTTTAAATTAAAAGTAGGCTATGCAATAAAAACTGTAGAACAAACAGTATCAGTAACTAATAATCAATAAAACTTTCAATTATTATCAGATAAAATAATACAGGTACATAAAACTAAAAATTATAATTATTTACATATAGGATTAATCCAAATAGTTATTAAACCCCTAACAAGGTTAGAATTAAATAATTCCATCTTAGTATGTTTAAGAGACAATAGACACAATAGGTTTTCTGATTCCCTATTAAGAATGATATAATCAAGTATATGTAGTGGACCAGTATATTTTAATTGTTTTCCAGATTATTCAATATCTTTAACTGCTCTTAATATCCTAAAAGTATTATCATTAAATCTTAAAACCCAAGGTTTTGATATGTTATCAGGATCCCAGAATATCGCTATTGTATACAGAATATATTATAAAGTAATGAATACATTATGCCCAAATGCTGTGCAAATGGATATTAAGGGAAAAAGTACTTTCTTCCAAATAAATATTGAAAAATCCAATGTAATAATTCCTAAAACCATACAATGGTCAGATATTAAATTACCAGAATCTTGGAATATAGAAAATGAAAATTATCATCTAAAAGCACCTAATAGAAATATTCCTAATAGACTAATAGAACACCAGAATGGAAAAATAGAAATCCAATTTCCAAATCAAATAATAAAAGATGACTCAAGTATACTACGACAATCTATATTATCAAAGAATATTAATGAATTACCCATATCCATTGGTGAATCATCTAGACATTCTACTTCAAGTAGGATGAATCCAAGAGTACAAAGTTTATTAAGAACAAAAGATAATATAGTAATTCCACAATATCAGCCAACATTAAAAACGGAACCAGACCTTTCTAATACATAAATGGATTTTCATATTTTGACACTCACTAAACCATTATCCAAACAATGGATAGAACAAGATTATCTTTCTAAAGAAAATAAAGATATACGAGAATAGTATTTAAAAAGATTTCAACCCAGGTTAATAGAATTATTCCATAAAAGGTATAATAAGTTATATAAAACAAAAACATGTAATATAGGGTTCTTTACATGGTTACAAAGAACATTAATAAAAAGAAAAGTTGAAATTTCAGATTTTGAGAAAAATAAAATAAGTACCATAGAAAATCAATATGCCTCATATTAAACAATAGAAGGTACACATGTAACTAGTGTACATCCTCCAGAAAAAAGCGTTAAAATCAAATAATAAAGAAAGAGAGAGTTCACTTGTTTCTGAAACAAGAGTTACTCCTTATAAAATGACAACTGGAGAAATTGTTCATCGAATAGAATTAATTCCACATATTATTGAACAAAATAATTATACAAACTTATATATGCGATCCATAGGTAAACAAATTATGAGAATAGAAAATATGATTAGGCCAAACCCAATTCCAGAACCTAAAAAGACTTTATTATTTAAACCTCCTCCTGAATTAAATAAATTCCGTATGATTGAAAATAATAAAACTTTAATGGATCAACTTATATCTAAACTAGCTGATCTTGATATAAAAGACATAAAAGGAAAATCAAAATTAATACCAAAATCTTCTACATTAACTCTCCAAGAAGAAATACCAATAATAGAAGACACTATTGAACACCAGACATTAGCCTTCATAGAATCAAATACTCCACAAATCTAGAGAATAACATATGGTAAAGGTTGGAAACCTGCTACTGCTAGACCTTACCATCTTAGACCCACACCAGTTGATATACAATTCGAAGAAGATGTAATATCTCACACAACTTCCTATTCAGGAAGATCAATAGTCAATTGGAATATTGATGGTATGGCTGAAACACAGGTATTAGATACTGTGAAACATATGACGATGTATGCTTCAGCCTGAAAAATGGTTGGCAATCAAGATCAAGAAGTTGCTAAAGCCATAGTCTGTGGATTTACTGGCTGGTTAAGAGGATGGTGGGATTTTCACCTCCCTGAAACCCTAAAAAATCAAATCTTAACAAATACTCGTCATTGGACTGTTAAAAATGAACAAAATCAAGATATCTTCTATTCTGAAAGTGATGCTCTCTCATTTACACTATAACACTTCACTTTGTGGGGAGTACTGCATTAATGGAAGCTCGATCTGAGGATTTATTGTCCAACTTTATCACATTATAAATGGTATAAGAATGTTTTCTTTTCCAGACTCTTATCCAGAGAAGATAGTCATCTTGATCACTGGAAAGAAAAATTTATTTCAGGATTACCACATTTATTTGCTGAAAAAGTCATAATCAGATTAAAAAATAAACATGGTGGAACTATACAATATTCTAATTATACTCCAGGAGAATTATTAGCATAAATATGTGCTGAAGGATTAGCCCTTTGCACAGACATGAAATTAAAGAAACAGTTGGATAAACAAAATATGACAGGTAAAAAAGAATTAGGAGATTTTTGTCAACAATTTGGTTATCATATAAAAACAAAATGATAAAAATCATAAACATAAACATAAAAAATATAGGCCAGAAAATAAAGAAAGAAAATTATATAAAAGAAAGAAAAAAGAAAAATATATAAAAAAAATTCTTGCCCAAAGACCAATATAAAAAAGGCAAAAGAAAGATACATATCTATTATAAATGCGGCAAAGTAGGTCATTATAAAAATACATGTACAGTTAGGAAAAAAACTAAATGCAATCATATTAGATGAAAATATAAGCAATCAAATATATGATATCATACAATTAGATAAGGAAGAATCTACATCACATTCAGAAAATAATAGTAGTGGTGATATGTCCCTAATAGGACAAATAGAAGATGAAAATATTATAATTACAAGCTCTTCTAATATGGAATGTTTTTGTGGAATGCCATCTTGTAATATGTTATCAAAAGAAGATTCATTAATCTTAGGTATCATAGATAAGATAAATAACCCTGATGAAAAACGAGAAATCCTAACTCAGTTCATTAATCTTACAAAATCTAAATCTAACTACTCCTTTAATAAAACCCCCAGATGAGTATAATTTTGCAAATATAATGAAAAGAATTAGTCAAAAAGAGAATATACAAAAAGAACCTACTATCGCTGAATTGAAACAAGAAGTAAATAAAGTAAAAATAGAAATAAATCATCTGAAAAATAGAATAAAAGTATTAGAATTACAAAAATGAAGTTAATGGAGAAATAACTGATTCAGATGAAATTGAATTCACTCAATTAGTAGATACACTTGAGTCATCAGGAACAAAAATAGAAGAGATAGACACTAATACATCCGTGAATATACTCAATGAAGTAATAACTTAAAAGTGGTTTGTAATAGTAAAAATTATTATTAATCAAGAATATGAATTTCATTCAATAGCTCTCATAGATTCATGAGCTGATCTAAACTGTATTAATGAAGGATTAGTACCTACAAAATATTTTGATAAGACTACTCAAATATTAAATACAGCTGATGGTAGCAGATTATTTATTAAATATAAATTATCCAATGCTATAGTATGTAATAAAAAACATTGTTTTCCTACACCTTTCATCATGGTTAAAGGATTAAGTCAATCAGTAATATTAGGAGTTCCATTTCTTACTCTATTATATCCAATACTAATAACTCATGAAGGAATAGAAACTTCCATAGCTGGAAATAAAATCATATTTGAATTTATTGATAAACCCAAACTCAAAGAAATTAATAATGTTAAAACAATTATCCAAAATAAAGAATCATTTTTGTGCTCATTAAAAGAAGAAATTCTTTATAGAAATACTGAAGAAGCATTACAAAAAGAGGAGATACAAAACCAAATTAAACGCATCAAACAAAAAATTGAACAAGAAATCTGTAGTGAAATCCCAAATGCTTTTTGGAACAAGAAAAAACATATTGTAGGATTGCCATATGAAATTGGATTTGAAGAATAAAAAATACCAACCAAAGCAAGGCCTGTCCAAATGAATTCTACTTTATTAGAAACATGTCAAAATGAAATAAAAGAATTATTAACCAAAAATTTAATAAGACCAAGTACATCTCCTTGGAGCTGTGCTGCATTCTATGTCAATAAAAATGTTGAAAAAGAAAGAGGTGTGCCCAGGTTAGTTATTAATTATAAACCATTAAATAAAATTCTTCAATGGATACAATATCCAATCCCAAATAAAAAAGATTTATTAGACAAATTAGCCCAGGCTACAATTTTCTTTAAATTTGATTTAAAATCAGGTTATTAGCAAATACAAATAAAAGAAGAAGATAAATATAAACTGCATTCAATGTGCCATTCGGACAATACGAATGGAATGTGATGCCATTTGGCCTAAAAAATGCTCCATCTGAATTTCAAAAAATTATAAATGAAGTATTCAATCCATATTATAAATTCATGATTGTCTATATTGATGATGTCTTAGTATTTTCTAAAAATATAGATCAACATTTTAAACATATTAATGTTTTTATTAATGCAGTTAAACATGCAGGACTAGTAGTCTCTTCTAAAAAGATTAATATATGCCAAACTAAGATTAGATTCTTAAGACATCATATTCATCATGGAACAATTATCCCAATAGAACGATCTTTTCAATTTGCTGATAAGTTTTCATATATTATATTAGATAAAACTGAATTACAAAGATTCGTAGGTTGTTTAAATTATATAGTTGATTTTTATGAAAATTTAGCATTAAATGCTAAACCACTATATGATAGACTCAAGAAAAATCCTACCAAATGGACAAATTAACATACCCAAGCTGTCCAGAAAATTAAACTCAAAGCAAAGGAATTACCTTGCTTAACTCTAGCGCAACCTAATACTTTCAAAATAATTGAATGTGATGCCTCTGATTATTAGGAGGATTATTAAAACAAAGAATTAACACCACCGAACAATTGGTAAGATATATATCCAAAGCTTGGAATTCCACCCAACAAAATTATTCTACTGTAAAAAAAGAACTTCTTGCAATTGTACATTGTGTTACCAAATTCCAAAGTGATATTTTAAATACTCATTTTCTCATTCGTACAGATTGTAAAGCTGCAAAAGATATTCTTGAAAAAGATGTGTAAAACTTGGTTTCGAAACAAATATTTGCCCGATGGCAAGCAATTTTATCATCCTTCGATTTTTCTATTGAACATCTCAAAGGTTCTACTAATCACCTTCCTGATTTTCTCACCCGTGAATTTTTGCAAAGAGGGCTACACTGATCGTTTTGATCCACCTGAATTATCATTACCATTAATATTATTCAATAAGAATAGAGCAATTGAAAACCAAATTATGAATACCAATACCATACAATCCAAAGGAAAGGCTCCTATGGAAACATCCCTAGATGTTGTCCCAATACAATCTCCTGACATAAGCCTGACTCCATATTCACCCAGTATCCAAAATAGTTCATTAAACTATCCACAACATTCTAGCCAAATACCATCATCTCCGTAAACTCCATTATTCATACAATCTCCAACCATTCGTAAACCTACAACCTCAGACAAATCCCTATATGAAAATATTGTTTTTATTGTAGATGCAATTATAGAAAACATACATGCTTCAGAAGACCCAAATACGGTAGCAAAATATTACCTATGCAATAACCTGAACCCCTCTAATGGTATGAAAACCAGAGAGTGGTTTGAGATGATTCTCCTTGAAACAGGTTCTATATATCTCACTTATTATTACCATAAGAATTCAAAGATTATATCATACTCAAAGATGCAGATATGGAAGATATTAAATTTCAGTGAATGGGGCTCTGACCCTTCACGATCTAAAAAATTACAATTTCCCGATTTCCCAAATAAACATTACCGATACTCTGACTATATTGATGCCTGGCATTGCATACTTACTATCCAGAACCAATATAATTCTCACACATGGTTCCTCCAGTTTAAAATGGTGGTAACCGAACCAGTTCCTAATTGGTTCCTAAATTGGTTTAAAATTTGGGGATCATTATCCCAAATAATGTCAGAAACCTTGCAAGCCTCCCAAGAAAAGTTTATTGAATACAATGGGAAAGATCCAAAAATCAATTATCATTTATACTTTGTTGCATTTTATCAGATACCGTGGATACTAAAATGGTCATTTGCTATATCCGATAATAATATCAATAATTATGAATATATCCCATGTTTGGGAAAACAGATTGCTGTGTAGTGGTGGGACGTCTTTGTCTACTACAATTTAGACCCAGAACATATTATACTGAAACTAGTCCCAACTAGCTTCAAACCTTCTTCTTACTTTAATCAAAATAATTTATTTGAATATATATCTCAAATGAGGAAGCACAATCCTCAAGCCACCAGAGTCGAACTAGAAAAACAACTATATGAAATCTTTTCAGAAGAAGCTGAAACAGCTACAGAAACAGAAGTCATTGAAGAAGCTCAAAATACATCAGCCCACGATATGTCTCAGAAGCAAACATTATATTGAAGCCCATGACCCGATGATAAAAGAATATATATTATACTTGTGACATGATATAAAATGCTCAAAGTTGTTATGACGAGTCCGAAAATACCTGCTGATGTGATTAAAGTCCTCCTTGATAAGACACAAGATGCTCACCGACCATATATGACAAGAAGCTCACCGACCATACAAGATAGAAGATGCTCACTGCTTATATACGACAAAATTAAAGAAAGATTCTCTCAATGTTGAAGACCGTCCGTGCCGCCATCTTTCAAATCAATTCGTCACGCAGCCACCTATTTCCTCCTCACCGTACCTGCCACGTAAGATTCCCACTTCCTTCTTCACCGACTGCAGCGAATCTTGCCACCTGGAGACTTCACCTACTGCCGCGAATCTTGCCACCTGTAGATGTCCATTCAAAATAATTGAAGAATGCAATATGATTCAGAAGAACATGAAGTCCGAAGCCTATATAAAGGAAACCCCTCCTCAGTTACAAGCATCGGAAGATTTCAGGAGTTAACAAGCCCAGAAGAATACTCCTCCTGCTTTCTTCTTCTTCTCTCCCTTTCTCTTGTAAAATATTTAAGAGTGTTTGGTTTTAGAGTGTGATGTGTGATTCTCATTTGAAGGATCTACCCAGATTCTGTCCACCAGAGTGGAAGTCGTTTTGCAGCTTTTGCATTTGTACCTTTTAAGTATACTGTAAGTTTCTGTTATATTGTCACGGTAAATTCCAATATGTTGTCACTATAAGTTTCTTTATACAGTATGTTCATCTGTATGTTGTTTTATTCATAAACAAAGTTTGGATAAAGTTATGTTAATTCGTATTGTTTTAAGTGTTAAGATTTATGAGAATACCTATTCTACTTGGTTAGTAATAGATATTGCTCCTTTTCCATATTCATATTAATCCTACTATTTTTATATTTAGATTATGTTAGATTAGGTTTAGAAAAATACAACTAGACTATGCTAGACTAGTTTAAAATATAAAGGTTAACTTAGGACTAAAATTAACTAAAATTAATCAGAGTAGATCTTGGCGTATAATATCTATATTTTCAGAAAATACTAAGACATCATCATTATAAACAATCATGAATTTATAATATGGATTAAATACTTCATTTATAATCTTTTGAAATTCAGATGGAGCATTTTTAAGGCCAAATGGCATCACATTCCATTCGTATTATCCGAATGGCACATTGAATGCAGTTTTATATTTATCTTCTTCTTGAATGCAGTTTTATATTTATCTTCTTCTTTTATTTGTATTTGCTAATAACCTGATTTTAAATCAAATTTAAAGAAAATTGTAGCCTGGGCTAATCTGTCTAATAAATCTTTTTTATTTGGGATTGGATATCGTATCCATTGAAGAACTTTATTTAATGGTTTATAATTAATAACTAACCTGGGCACACCTCTTTCTTTTTCAGCATTTTTATTGACATAAAATGCAGCATAGCTCCAAGGAGATGTACTTGGTCTTATTAAATTTTTGGTTAATAATTCTTTTATTTTATTTTGACATATTTCTAATAAAGTAGAATTCATTTGGACAAGTCTTGCTTTGGTTGGTATTTTTTATTCTTCAAATCCAATTTCATATGGCAATCCTACAATATGTTTTTTCCTGTTCCAAAAAGCATTTGGGATTTCACTACAGATTTCTTGTTCAATCTTTTGTTTGATGCGTTTAATTTGGTTTTGTATCTCTTCTTTTTGTAATGCTTCTTCAGTATTTCTATAAAAAATTTCTTCTTTTAATGAGCACAAAAATGATTCTTTATTTTGGATAATTGTTTTAACATTATTAATTTCATTGAGTTTGGGTTTATCTATAAATTCAAATATGATTTTATTTCCAGCTATGAAAGTTTCTATTCCTTCATGAGTTATTAGTATTGGATATAATAGAGTAAGAAATGGAACTCCTAATATTATTGATTGACTTAATCCTTTAACCATGATGAAAGGTGTAGGAAAACAATGTTTTTTATTATTTACTACAGCATTGGATAATTTATATTTAATAAATAATCTACTACTATCAGTTGTATTTAATATTTGAGTAGTCTTATCAAAATATTTTGTAGGTACTAATCCTTCATTAATACAGTTTAGATCAGCTTCTGAATCTATGAGAGCTATTGAATAAAATTCATATTCTTGATTAACAATAATTTTTACTATTACAAACCACTTTTGGGTTATTACTTTATTGAGTATATTCACGGATGTATTAGTGTCTATCTCTTCTATTTTTGTTCCTGATGACTCAGGTGTATCTACTAATTAAGTGAATTTAATTTCATCTGAATCAGTTATTTCTCCATTAACTTCATTTTGTAATTCTAATATTTTTATTCTATTTTTCAGATGATTTATTTCTATTTTTACTTCATTTACTTCTTGTTTCAATCCAGCTATAGTAGGTTCTTTTTGTATATTCTCTTTTTGACTAATTCTTTTCATTATATTTACAAAATTATACTCATCTGGGGGTTTTATTAAAGGAGTAGTTTTAGGTTTAGATTTTGTAAGATTAATGAACTGAGTTAGGATTTCTCGTTTTTCATCAAGGTTATTTATCTTATCTATGATATCTAAGATTAATGAATCTTCTTTTGATAACATATTACAAGATGGCATATTACAAGAACATTCCATATCAAAGAGCTTGTAATTATAATATTTTCATCTTCTATTTGTCCTATTAGGGACATATCACTACTACTATTATTTTCTGAACTTGATGTAGATTCTTCCTTATCTAATTGTATGATATCATATATTTGATTTCTTATATTTTCATCTAATATGATTGCATTTAGTTTTTTTCTAGCTTTACATGTATTTTTATAATGACCTACTTTGCCGCATTTATAACAGATAGGTATATTTCTTTTGCCTTTTTTATATTGGTCTTTGGGCAAGAATTTTTTTTATATGTATTTTTTTTTTCTTTCTTTTATATAACTTTCTTTTTTTCTTTTCTGGCCTATATTTTTTATGTTTATGTTTATGATTTTTGTCATTTTGTTTTATATGATAACCAAATTGTTGACAAAAGTCTCCTAATTCTTTTTTACCTGTCATATTATGTTTATCCAACTGTTTCTTTAATTTCTTGTCTGTGCAAAGGGCTAATCCTTCAGCACATATTTCTGCTAATAATTCTCTTGGAGTATAATTAGAATATTGTATAGTTCCACCATGTTTATTTTTTAATCTGATTCTGACTTTTTCAGCAAATAAATGTGGTAATCCTGAAATAAATTTTTCTTTCCAGTGATCAAGATGACTATCTTCTCTGGATAAGAGTCTGAAAAAGAAAACATCCTTATACCATTTATAATGTGATAAAGTTGGACACCTTAAATTGGACAGTAAATCCTCAGATCGAGCTTCCATTAATGCAGTACTCCCCACAAAGTGAAGTGTTATAGTGTAAATGAGAGTATTAACAGCATCACTTTCAGAATAGATGATATCTTGATTTTGTTCATTTTTAACAGTCTATTGACGAGTATTGGTTAAGATCTGATTTATTATTATTATTGTTATTGTTATTGTTATTGTTATTGTTATTGTTATTGTTATTGTTATTGTTATTGTTATTGTTATTGTTATTGTTATTGTTATTGTTATTGTTATTATTATTATTATTATTATAAGATCAAGAAGAGGAGTATTGATCATTTGCTACCAGCCTCCTCTATCCTAGAAGTTTTTTTCTTTTTTGAGTCCCTACGTGTGCTTTTTCTTCGTTCCGGTTTCTATTGCCAGTTTCCCCATAAAAAGAAAAATCATATTAAATCCTTCTTGGTGTCCTCTTCTTTTATCAATAATTTAGGGCCACTTTCTTTGCTCATTGTAGCTCGTGCTTTAGAATTTGTACCTCACTCATGCATATGTGATACCTGCTTTTTTAAAAAAAGAAAAATATCCTATTATTCTCTATTTTTAACTTCTATATCTCATCAGATCCAAGAATTGAAAATATTACTTGTAAAATGACTCCATCTTTTCTATCTTCCAATCTCCTAAACGTTTTTTACTATATATTATTGACCTTAACAACTAATTGAATGACTTTATCTCTCTTTCTAAAACTCCTTCTCTCTCTCACATCATCATCTCTCTCTTTCAAAACTCCATCTCTCTCTAAAACCCAAACTCCATCTCTCTCACATCATCGTCTCTCTCTCTCTCTCAAAACTCCATCTTTCTCCCGAAAACTCAAACTCCATCTCTCTCTCTCAACTTCATCTCTCTCCCAAACCAAACTCCATCTCTCTCTCTCAAACTCCATCTCTCTCTCTAAACTCCATCTCTCTTTCACACATAGTAAAGTATACTCGTGTTAACCCCTTGGTTTGTAAACTCACCGAGAAGCGAAGAGATCGAGATAGAGTTTTAGAGAGAGAGATGGAGTTTGAATAGGGTGTCATTTTAGTATTTACTTGGATCAAAAATTTATTGTCAAATGGGTCAAAGGGGTTATAAGATAGAAAAGATGGAGACTTTTTACTTACAAGTAATATTTTCAATTCTTGGTATCATGAGATATGAAACTTAAAAATATGGGATAAAGAGATATTTTCTCAAAAAAAAAATCTTGATTTTGCTTGGTTATTGTAGTTATCTTTCGCATATAAACTGGGCCTTTTCTATCTTTTCTTTGATCAATAAAAATTAAATAAAGTAAGAAACTTTTATCAATTTCTTGCACGTTGTTGGGTTCTTTTTTGGATCGTCTTGCTCTTGCTCTTGCACTTGCTTTCAAGAATAAAATTAAAAGAAACAAAAGAAGAGGTGTATTTTATCTTGCCTGAGTACTAGAACCTTCAACCACCTGTTTACTGTTGTCATTGCTCTTAGTTTAGCGTTCATATATCTTATGCTTAACCTTTTTCTTACTGTTATCTTTCCATTCTAAATGTTCTAGGTTGGATCATTTGGATTTCCTCTCTCTTTTGCCTGTTAAAATAAATAAATACATAGTTGTTAGTTCCTAGGACTTTCATTTGCCTTATTGATTCCATTTTCTGTACTTGCTCAAAAAAAGAAAAAAAAAAAAAATCAAATTTTCAGGTCATTTTGCTTATTAAAAAAAATGTCTTGTCTTTGAAGGTCATTTTTTTCTTAAAAACAACAAAAAAAATTCCGTCTTTTATCTAGCAATAAAGTTTCTTCTTTTCACTTTTAAGGCTTTAACTGCTTTTTTCCTTTTCCAAAAAAAAAATATCATCTCTTTTGTTGAACAAAATCTTGCATTCAGATCTTTTCACCTTAAAAAAAGAGAGGAAAATTAAAACTCCTACATTTTTCTTGTTAATAAAAATATCATTTTTAAAGTCTTCTTACTTTCAAAAAAAATCCTTCAATTTCTTTTCAAAAAAAAAATCACTTTTCAAAGGTCATCATGTTTTCAAAAAAGAAAAATCTTTTTCCTAAAAACCAATTTTTAGGTCCACTCGCTTAATAATAATAATAATAAGAATAATAATTTCCAAAAAACATTTGAGGCCTCTTCCCCTCCAAAAAAAAATCAAATTTTTCAACAAAATTAAAAAAATTGTTTACATTTCTTTGCTTGTAGTTTTATCACTCTCAACTTCTCTATTTGCCTCAAAAAAAAAAAAATCTTTTAGGGGCACCCCTTTTGTCTATACCCCTGATCGAGTCAAAACCAATGTGGGGGTGCACATCACTTGGCACGAACCCTACCTTTTCTTCACTCAATTTTACAGGTCTTGATTAGGGGTCACCTACACCCCTCCCTCCAACTCTAATTTCAATGAAAATTAGAGTACTCATTTAAAAAATAGAGAGAAAAAAGCGGCTATTAGAAATCTAACAGTCTATTCACAATTAAAATATAATTATGAGTTACGAAGGAAATGGTACCATTTAAGTCTACCAAACTTGGGCAAATTCAAGGTCAGTATTAAGATGTTATATATGCAATGTGTGGCTTTGTGCAAGATGAAAGAAAATGGGTGAAACCTATTGATTTATTGCAATTACGGTGGAGAATTTTGATTTAAGTGTCAATGGCACTTTCAATTATATTGGTGGTGATGTTTTTACCTTTTCTTTATTGACGGTAGTACTAGGTTAGATGATATGCAAAAATGCATAGCAGAGTGTTTCTCACTTGACATGTACTCGATATCATTGAAGTATTTTATCCTAGAAAATAGAAATTTTTTGTGAACGTATTCATTGATGATGATATTGAGAGGATATTGAACGCACATGAAGACGAGAATGATGTGGTCGTCTATATATGTGATGAAAGTGAACATAGGGATGGTAGTACTTCACATAATTGTAACACGAGGTATATATATGTATTCATTGTGTTCACGTTATTTAATAACTGTTATATGTTATAGTTGCATTGATTTTCTGATTTGTACATTTAAAAATGTATAGGGTAATCCAAGAGGACAAACCCCGCCCAATCCTCGTACTGGATAAAGCAACGCACCAGGGTTCTTAGTTTATGGAAGGATGTACTTATCGAGATACTGTAGGAGTTTCAATCACTATATAATTTCCAAGAAACCCTTGGGAAGTTTACTATAGCACACTATTTTACATACTGTCTCGTTAAAAATGAGGGATATAGTGTAAGGGTGAAATACAAAGGGTAATGGATGTAAATAGGAGATATATGATTCAAAGTTTGATAGAACGAATATTTTTAGAATCAAAACATGGTAAAGAGAGCACTCATGTAATATTAGGACAAGCAATGATGTACAAAGAAGAGCATTACAAAAATATATTGCTTCTTTAATCAAGGATAAATTAAGTGACATTGCGTAATACAAGGCTAAAGAAATCATAAATGATTTGTCTCAAGATTATGGGTTAGAACTACCTTATTATAAAGCTTCACGAGGGAAAGAAATGGCCATTAAAGAAATACATGATTCATAAGAGGAGCTATACAACAAATTACCTGCTTATGTAAATCGTATGTTGGAGACGAATCTTGAGAATTATGCAACAGGACAAGTATAGGCAGAGGGTAGATTTCATCGACTATTCCTAAGATTTTATGGATCAATATATGGCTTCAAAAGTGAATGTCGTTTACTTCTATTTCTCAATAGGACATCACTTAAAGGTGCAATACCTTGGGACTCTACTTACTGCCAACTCATTCGATTTCTTATTGCATTCACTCTTGTGGATACCAACAATACTAATAATTGGTCTAAAGATTGCTATTGAGACATATCGTTCAATCAATTTTTTGTTAGATAGACACCATAGTTTAGTTTATTTTATCTGTCAATTTTTTCGAATGCCCATCCTTCCTTCTATGAGCGTCATTTGGCAAAAAATTTCAAAAGGGATGTAAAATGTATACCTAATGTAGAGCATGTTGGCATACAGGAAAAAAGAGTAGTTTGACAGTAGACACCCCCCTCAAAATTCTGGCTAAAGAAACTCCTAAAAACCTCGATTTTGGACCACACAAACTTTAGTAGACCATGGACAACTTAAAATCAATTTAATTGGTCAAAAAATACACAAAATCCTATCCCAAATTGAAGTAGAGCCCGAGATCTTTCCAACGGTCCAAGAATCGCCTGAATCAAACTTATGGATAAAAAGACACAATAAATGACAATTTAGTCCCTATGAGACCCAAGTTTCGGGCCGCGGCCCAAGCTGTAATACAGCCTGGAAGGCCCATACACGGCTTGATAATACGGACGCGGCCTGATGACACAGTCAACGCATTTTATGATGTTGTAAAGGCGTTTTTTTAAATTAGATAAGGCTAAAACTTTAAGATAAATCCAAAAAAATCCAAAAAAGATAAAAAATAATCACCAATTGAATCTTATAAATACCCCATCTCCCTTACCCAAAAGGAGGATGAAAAAAAGAGACCAAAAAAAGAAATAAATCCTTTAGAAATTCTCAAAATTAGAAAATTTGACCAAAAATACCCAAAAAAAAAACCTTTAGAAAATTCTAAAAGTCCCCAAAAATCCCAAAAAATCAGATAAAATCTCTGAATTCAGATTCAACCTTTGGAGATCCCAAAAACCTTAGAAAACTAAAAAAAATTTCCTTCAATCCTAAGAAAAGCCTAGGTAGACTCTACTTAAAATTCTCAGTTTTTCTCTCTTCTTTATAAACATTAGATCTAGGTCAAAATAACTTTAGATCTACCAATTCCAACAAGCAAACACATCCAAAAAAAAGAGATGGTGGCGCAAATCGGAAGAGCGGCCTGATCCAAACCCGAAACTCCGGATTTCGGGTCCCTAGAGGTAAGTATCACTTTTTTTACTTAATTTAATTTGTTTTTCTTCATTTAATTATCTGTTTCTTTTTTTTTTTTGAAAATTAATTCATCATTAGATTTTAAATTTAGAAGCAATTTGTTTTTTAGTCAAAGAACGGATTTGGAGCTCGCGCTCCCAATAGACTCAGAAAAAGACTAGATCTACATAGATTTGGGATTTTTCTGAGCCCATAATCTAAACAACCCTATTATCTCTATCTTTTAAAAAATAACTCAATTTTTGTTAAGATTTGAGCAGATCTCATCACAGAGATCGGCACAGATTAGAGTGTAAATAGTTTGGCTCCCACCGTGGGGCATTCGGACCTTTAGATCCGTATTTTAGATTTAAAAAAGCTTCTTCTTCTTTTTTTTTCTCATATTTATTTTTTCAAAAAAAATAAAATAAATAAAATAACAAAGAAAGAAGAAAAACAAGGTAAATTTAAAAAGATTTCTTTTTATTAGATTTTATCTTTTCTTTCTAGATCGTATTTTTTTCTCTCTCCATAAAAATTTTAAGATCTTTTTCCTCTCAATCTTTAGATCACCTTTATTTTATTTTATTTTAGATCATCTTTCTTTTAGATCCCATCTTGATCTTCTTTATCTTTAGATCACTTTAGATCATCTTTATTTTTTTTAGATAATCTTTCTTTTAGATCTTATATTGATCATCTCTATCTTTAGATCTTCTTTATATTCATCTTTATTTTTTTAGATCCATCTTGATCATCTTTGTCATTGTATATTTCTTTTATGTTTACCTTCTAGATCATCTTTTTAGATAATCTTTTAGATCATCTTTATCATCTTTGGTTTTTTAGAACATCTTTAGATTCATTTTGATATCATATATATCATATTTTTTTTATCTTCTTTCATTCAGTCTTATCATTTTTAGATCATCTTTCATCTTTTTTTAGACCATACTTATCATCTTTAAGTGCATCTTTATCTTTTTAGAATACATCTTTAATAAATAATTTTTATCTCTTTCCTGATTAAAAAAAATAAAAAAAATTTACCTCTTGATAAAATACTTTTAAAAAAAAAATCATTCTTTTTTACCTCTTTTGATAAAATACTTTTTTTTTAAAAAAAAAAAAAAAGAGAAAATAAAAAGAAGATAGATCCGGGCTTTCTTTGCTTTATCTGTTTAGATTAGACATAGATCTCATCTTTTTTTTAATCTTATCTTTTGCTTTTAAGTCTTATCTGCATAACTTAGAATTTTCTTGACTTTATCTTCTTTCGAAGCATCCTTTATTCTCTCTAACAAAAAAAAATTCCTTTTAGCAGTATATTTATCTTGTTTCTTAGATAGGAAAAAAAAAAGAGGATAAAAGACAAAAAAAATGAGATTTTTGTGCATAGTCTTGTAGTTATGTCCATAGTTCATGGTGACTCAGTCATGTAGTTTAACTACATAGTCCAGACTCCTTTAAATGACTAGACCTACAAGACCTTATGGCTCAATTCCCTGGGTCTGTCATCGCTCAAGTAAATCGATACTAAGTTTCAGTGGGTCTATAATCTCACACTCAAGGCTAAGCCTATCTAACCCATCTGTAATCTAGCCAAACCGTAAAGTGCAGTAAGTTTGTATGGCTCGAACTACTCAAAACAGTCAGAGCATTCTACCGAAACCAAAGAATTAGGGTTAACCCACCTTCATCTTTTAAGTCAATGTCTAGGGAATATACTGCCCAAACAGAGGCGCACCTCCCACAAATGTCCAAATCTAACTCAAGCAAGGCTAGCCACCAAGGAAAACTATAGAGTAAAGCATCTTTACCTATACCCAATAGTTCATCAAGCTATGTCTCTATTCCTCAAGGTTCATTCTTACACAATTCTATTGACTACGAGTCCCTTCCAATCGAGTGTCTTAAGAACTTACCCAAGGTCAAAACTTTTTTGAAACGTGTTGCCCTTGTTGAGTCACACGTCTTGCCTAGTGTATCGAATCATAAGTCAGGTTCAAGTCAAGGGACCTCTTTAGCCCTTAAACAGCAAAGTCATGTGAGTTCCACTGCGTCGGCAAGCCGACACCGCCAATCTTCTCGTCCTCCACCATTCATAGAACCGGCTCGACCACAGTACCATCCATCCTATAATCAGTCTAGACCTGGCCCTCCTCAGGTCATGTATAGTCATCTACCAGTGCAACCTCTTCAGGCCACCTCAGTCCCACACCATTAGTCGTAAGTTGCCTATTCAGCTCCTGTTCCAACTCAATACTCACTGACTCAGCTGTACTAGTCGTCTCCATACCTTCCGACTGTAGTCTCGGCCTCTAGTCACCCATAGCTTGGATACCTGTGCACCGGACCCCGACTATCTATTTCCAGGCCCCGGCACCGGCTTATCAACCTCCGGCTCCTTCAATCCAAGTCACTTCTCAGACCTACCTGTATTATCCCTTGACACAAGCCCCTATGTCTGTACCACCTCTCTATCCGAATCCAACCATCTTGCAGGTCCAACCTACCCCTAGTCCAATGCAGCCCATATCAGCCGTATCTCCTACACCAAAAATTATGACATCAATTCTGGAAAACCAACAAACCTTTGAGGTTAAAACCCCTGAGTCAGTTGAGCTCACCTAGCTGAAAGGCAAATTAACCACATTTAAATAGACCCTAGCTAAGATTGGAGTTCCAAATATACTTCCTCCAATATCTTACGTCAATGATGTTCTTAGGGATATCGAACATCTTCCTTCGGGTTTCGATATCCCTCATTTTGAAAACAAGTTCAACGAGAAAGGTCATCCTAAAAATCACATCATTGCGTACCTATTGACCGTTCCTGCACTTGAAGAGCAACCTCGCCGTCTCAAGGTTATGTTTCAGTACACTCTCTCCGGACAAGCTTTAATATGGTTCCGAGAGGTGGTATCACCCGAATCAAACTTCCAATGCGTTTCAACGTTTTGCTAAGCAATAGCACGGGACCATAGAGAGATCAATGACCCTTGGCAAATTGGTCTCCACCAAACACAACTCAGGCGAGTTGTTTACAGATTTCGTCCAACTATTTAGAGAGACTATATCAAAAGTCATTAATTGCACTCTTTTTGAAGCCTTTAAGATCGGTATGGCCATAGAGAATGCTTCCCCTGAGTATAAACTCTACCTCAGTAAAGGCCTTCGGCCTTTTTCTTTTGACTCAATGCTAGAAATGATTTCACGTTATGAGAGCAAAAGAAAGGGCTCGAGATCGGTCACCAGTTACACTGGGGCAAGAGCCTGATGAAATTATACTGGGCCAAGAATCAGATGAAGTCATGAAGGAACAAGAGCCTAACTACAATGTGATTCATGCAAATGTAACTATGAAGAGACGACAATTGAAGAATTTGACGGCAATCCCAAGTCATAGCCATCACCAGAATCATTTAAGGACATAGATGAGGCTTACTCAAAACAAAGCCAGGTAATATCAAATGATAGGACTGATAAAGATGAAGAAGTCCTAGCTGGTATCGACTCGATAAAGATTGACGAGTCGAAATCCCTGCTCAAGCCTGAAAATAATCCTATATGGCATTGGGTCACAAGAAGATATTGCCTTGAAAATGAAGACGGTATCAACTTGATAAAGATCGACAAGTCAAAATCCATGCTCAAGACTAAAAATAATCCCATATGGCCTTAGGATACAGGAAGAAACCGCCCTGAAAATGGAAATCGAAATGGTAGAGTGACGTATTTTACTAAGAAATTTCAGACACCGAATGATAAGAATTGACTTAGTTCTGTATCTATTCTATGGGGAGCTCCTATAGAATTAGAGAAGTGCAACCCACAAGAAGAGGAAACAACTCCAATAGTCCCAATAAAGTTGAGAATATGAAGATACAAAGGGACCAAATTATCTACCCTATGAAAAAAATACCAAATGAGCATGAGTACACTCAAAATCATGTGGCTAGGGACTTTCATAAAGAGAATGTCAAGAATTGCCTTAGCCCAAGGTCCATGATTCATGAGAGAATGAAAGAGCAAACTTCCGCACAAGAAGTTCCAATTGAAGTGAAAGGAATAAACTTGTGGAAGGCTTAAGGGCAGGGGTAGATGATCCAAATCTTAATGTTATAGATTCTCAAATTCAAATTGAGGAAAGCAATTGTAACCAGAATTTTGAAACTCTGAAAAATGAAGAAGGTATAAGAAAAATCTCGATTTCGATCGAAGAAACGAGCGCAAAAAAAGTTCAGGACAATACATGTCACCACAAAAGAAAATGATCTCATCTGTCAAATAAGTGCAGTGGATGACCCACATGAGGCTCAAGACATCAATGAGCTCAATTGAGATCCTAAAACTAGGGACTCCTGAGACTACATTTGTGATGAATTCCTTAATCTCGACAGTGCAATCTACGAAGAAACAAAAGAGTCAAGCCTAAAGGATTCAATTGACATATTCATTAATGTGAACCCACCTATATGGGATGAAGAGCTGAGCCTAAAATAGTTATTTACATCAGTTACTATGACTGATCTAGCAATTAACAACGAAAAAGCAAGGGATTCAAATTTGATCAATCTTGAAGATCCAACACCTCTACAAGAGTTAAAAGAAATCAAAGCCCTTCTATGGGGACCACCGGGGTCACTTTCACAGGATTTTGTGAATAACCCATCTATATGGGATGAATAACCAAATATTAAAGATCAAATCATAATATTCCCTGAAGAGAAAGGGTCCAAAGAAAAAGATAGTGGCAGGGGCATGACACCATTACTTGGGGCACCCCACATTCAAAGAAAAAAAGAAGATCCAATAAAGGTAGTCATATCCATCAGTTTGATAGGGATCGCCCCATCTGATGAAAATACTATGGAGGCGGTCCCATCCAAGATACTGATTGTCTTGTCAAATGGAGAATATCCTACAAGGGCAGCCCTGCCAAACCATTTGATAGGGGTACCCTCACTTAATGTTGAAAATAAAGCAGGGGCAACTGGTGAGGGCCACACTTCATTTGACGACTCCCAACACGCCTTGAGGCGATGTGCTCCTCAAGAGTAACATGAAGTTGCAATTAAAAAGGATTACTGAAAAGGCGTCGGGTGATCGCTTACTCCTCCCTTTCAAATAAGCCAAGTGGGGCATCCACGCTCCGCTTAAGCATTCTACTATGTGGTATTGATAATATAAGGAGTTGAAAAATAGAAAAAAAAAAAAACAAACAGGAGAAATATGAGCTTAGACCACCCAATAAGAGATTGAAGGACTAGGAAATTGATAGTGACTCCGAGTTTGATGATCAAGGCTCGAGTGAAGCAATCCAAGGAGGAAATATTCTATAGGGATTCGACAACTTTTTTGTCAAAGAAGTATCAGATACCAATTAGGGGTAAGGAAAATCTAAGGATAATCAAGACTAGGACCTCCTTGCCACTTGGAAGAAGGAATGATGATCGAGTTCATATCTGTTTTTTTTAAGATCAAGTGCCACAAGAAGGAAAAATGCTACAAACTCTTCTCCTCCTCATCTGTTTCCATCTTCTTCAAAAGAACAAAAAAAAAAATTCCGTTGAGATGAAAATCGAAAAGAATCTCGAGCGTTGGAAAAAAAAAATCACTGGGTTGAACACCTGATAGGGACCTAGCGGCAAAAAAGAAAAAAAAATCAGTCGGGCTTAAAATCTGAAAGGAACCCCGAGTGTTGGAAAACAGGTGACTGGGTTGAACATCTGAAAAAGATCTCGGGGCGATAGAAAGGAGGATGAAAAAAAGAAATAAATCCCTCTGAAATTCTCGAAATTAGAAAAATTGCCCAAAAATACCAAAAAATAGGAAAAACCTTTAAAAAAATTCTAAAACAGATCCCAAAAAATATCTAAAAATCTCAAAAAATCAGATAAAATATCTAAATTCATATTCAACCTCTAGAGATTACAAAAACGTTAGAAAACTAAAGAAATTCTCCTCCAATCCTAAAAAAAGCTTAGGTAGACCCTACTTAAAATTATCAGCTTTCTCCCTACCTTAGAAACCCTAGATCTAGGTCAAAATAACATTAGATCTACCAATTCCAGCAAGCAAAGGCATCCAAAAAAAGGAGATGGTGATGCAAATTGAAAGAGCAACCTGATCCAAGCCCGAAACTCTGGGTTTCGGGTCCCTAGAGATAAGTATCACTTTTCGGGTCCCTAGAGGTAAGTATCACTATTTTTGATTAATTTAGTTTGTTTTTCTTTATTTAATTCTTTTTTATTTTCTGAAAATTAATTCATTACTAGATTTTATTAAATTTAGAAGTGTTTTTTTTAGTCAAAATATAGATTTGGAGCTGGTGTTCCCAGTGGACTCAGAAAAAGACCAGATCTGTATAGATTTGAGATTTTTCTGAGTCCATAATTCAAGCGACCCTACTCTGTTTACCTTTTCAAAAATAACTCAATTTTTGTTAAGATTTGATCAGATCTCATTCTAGAGATCGGCACATATCAGAGTGTAAACATGATAATACAAGTGAAAGTAGATGATATTTTGAGGATGCATACATATGGTTCATGAAAACATCGCCAGAACGTTGGGCTGCATCCCTATTCATGGGTAAGCAATATGACCAAGTAACAACCAATGTGATAGAGTCATTTAATAAGTGCATTCTAAAAGCTCAAGATATGTCAATTCTTCAATTTGTTGACTTAATTAGGGGGCAAATTATGAAAGTAATGACCACCCACAGCCTGGAAGCTGACATGTAGACTACAATATTTACCCCGCACACTCAAGATGAACTGAAAAAGATCATAAATGTGAGGGCCACTATAGTAAATGCATCAATATTTGAAGCAAGGGGTGATCACATGAATTACAAGGTAAATATTATTACACGGGAATGTTGCCTTGCAAGCATGCTTGTAAAGCCCTTAAATGGATGACTATGGATCCCATTGACTTTTGTGAAGACTATTTGACGGTTGCAAAATACCGTAAAATATATTAGGAAGCTATTATGTCAGTTACCTTGATCGGTCTATCTAAGCGTAGTTTGTGTGGACAACTTCCTCTTGATGGAGTAAAAGTGCTTCCACCTCACTCAATACACCCCCCTGGCCAACTTAGAAAGAAGTGCATTGAGTTGCAAGAAGTAGAAGTGTGACCTATCCACTGTAGTCAATGCAATACACCCGGTCACAACATGGCAACATGTAAAGCTAATATTTGAAGGCTTATACTATTGCTTATCTTCTTTACGTTGTTTCTTGATCTTGTTTTTAGCGTTCCTTTTTTATTGGAGCACCCACTTGTGGGAAATGTTGTAAGTACATATCTTAATGGTGTTTGTGCTTTTTTGTATTTAAGCACCCACTTGTGTTCATTTCATGCTATTGATGTTTGTTTCTTTTCTATTAGAGCACTTGCATTTTTTTGAATGTGCCAGTTTCTCTCTCTCTCTCTCTGCTCTCT
>NW_006499691.1:104633-120152 GCF_000471905.2 Amborella trichopoda | reverse complement strand
GTTACGTACGTTACGTACGTTACGTTACTCGTTACTTCGTTCGTACTTACGTTCTATCTACTACGTCTACTCTCTCGTCTCTCTCTCTCTCTCTCTCTCTCTCTCTCTCTCTCTCTCTCTCTCTCTCTCTCTCTCTCTCTCTCTCTCTCTCTCTCTTTTAAACAATGGGTTGTGCATGTCATATGTACATGTAAAACTCTGATGATATAAATAAATCTAGCGATGCAAAACTCGAAACAACTAAGAGGACCAGGGACTCATCCACCTCATTTGATCATCTATTTGTTTTAGTTAATGATTTACATAATTAGGTAAAGGGTTATATTAGGGTGCTCACACTATAGAGTTATTTATCATTGTATTCAATAAATTTTGGACGCTTATATATCCTTATTTTATACATGGAGTATTTTTTTAATAAGTGTATTTTTGGTCATTAGGGGAGTTGTGACATCATCCACATCGGGTATAACATCACCTACATGGAGGACACTACTCATATTAAATGTTCATGTGGGTGATCTTACTCCCTTGTACATTACATCATACCCCTCCCAAGACTAAAAATACTCTTATTGGAAAAAAAACTCCATGTACAAAAAAGATATATAAGTGTCCAAAATTTGTTGAGTAGAATGATAAATTACTCTTTAGTGTGCGCACCCTAGCATAACCCTGAGGTAATTCTCCTATTGTTAATAATTATATAATTTTTATTGAATATTTGTTCCAAGAGAGAAATTTAGTATTTACAAATAAACTAAGGCTATAGTAAAATGGGAGCTTGATCGACGACATGTAGCTCTCGTTCAAAGACTAGTATGAGATCATTGATAGACATTAGGGTCTCCCATATCGATTGTGGTCTACTAAGGTCATTATAGGGGAATTGTGCAATGAGACAAATACCACACATCTAACCATTGGTGAGATAGCTCCAACCATGTACGATGTATGGTAGATATTAAGGATACCCGTGACAGGTAAGCCTATAACAGGCATCAGGTCTAAAATCTATAGAGAA
The DNA here is from genome assembly GCF_000471905.2 of Amborella trichopoda. The sequence goes on along the minus strand of NW_006499691.1, from coordinate 119,128 downwards.
TTCGTGTATGAGTATCTAGGAGATTGCCTTCAAGAAAATAAGTTGATACGGATTAAGCATTCATGGTTGAGGACGAGATTCAAGCAACTACTAAAAATCCTATCAAACTACAGTGGTTGTAATATACTCAAATGTATTTCCATTACTTGGTCTACACAACTATATTTTCTTACTCATCTAAATGATCGACTCTTTGGATGAGGCATAGAAGTATGCATGGGGTGTTGTTACGCTTGCCTTCCTATATCGTTCCTTATTTGAGGTCGTGGTGGAGAGATGATGCATTTTAGTGGGTCATAACCCCTACTACAGGTAATTCTCATTATGTTTAGAGATTTACCATTATTTTGGCTTTTTTACTCTTTTTGGTGAAGTGCTGGGTCTAAGAGCATTTTTTAGCTCTATGCCCCAAGCCTATATTGATCAACCTAGGAATTCTTAGAGCTTGCATGTGGAAGAAACAACAACGCCACAAAGAATTTGAAATTCTTGATGACCCCTCATTTGATTTGGTTAGTGGTTTGCTTGTGTATTCATATAGTTGTAGTTAATGTATCAATTGCAAATACAAATAAGTGTTTATTGTGTCTTTTTTTTAGGTGATCTGGTAACCATACAAGGAGTCTTGCGATGAGGAGTACAACTCATTAGATTTGCTCAGTAAGGGAACCATACATTGCCGAACATGCTTGATAAATTTCAACATTGTAGAGTACTATATGCATGATCTCATGTTGTGACAATTTGGGAAGGCGCAAGGGATTCCTGTTGAGCCTCCCAAGTGGGACAAGAGGGAACAGGTCAGCATACACCCCACAAATTGAATTGGGGAGTTGAGCACGTAGATAAGCGACTGACGACAACGAGAACATAATGTTGTCAAAACAGATGTGATATGTATGGTGCAATACCTACAGAAAAGTACATAGCCCAGTACAATATGTTTACACACATATAGAATTACCTCAATCTTCCCCCCTCGTGCTCGCAGTCACATGTACAATGCTCCTTTAGCCATAACAACGACAGAAGTTGGGTACACTATTTAATTTATGTATTTCATTGTTTTATTGTCTTAATATGTATTTAAACTAATTTTTATTGTCATTTCTAATGAAAGCAATATACCTATATAGATGGAGATGACTAGACGTTGCACTTACTAGTGAAGTATTAGCAAGGGAATCCAGGCGGCCCATGATTTGCTATTGAAGAACACTCCAATAGAGATATATATCAAAGAGACAACGAGGAGTGCGGATGGAGGAGAAGAATATGAGAGTACGAGTGAGGCCGGTGAGGAGAGGGGTGGAGAAGCGGAGAGTGAAAGCAAAGAGGACAATGAGAATGGGAGTGCAGAAGAGGACATTGAAAGGGAGGAGGATGGTGAGGAGGGAGATGGAGGAGAGGAGGAATTCAAGAGCGAGGAGGAGAATGAGAGGGCAATAAAGAGAAGAGATGACCAGTGTCAAGTGCATATCCATGCACTGCCGTTGGATGAGGAACCAAGGTGGAAGTTTTGACCGTGAAGAGGGGGAGATGGCCAAGAAGCGAGGACTATAGAAGAAACACATGTGAAGGAAACGAGCATTCTTAGCTGGCCAAAATTAATGAGGCAAAGAAGCTGAAAGATATCTACAAATTTCAGTCTTTAACATTTACTTATATCTACGTAGTTTGATATGTACTTGTGAATCAGATGTTTCACAACGCAAAGGATACGTATTTTGAAAATACTGAGAGGTCATGAAATGTAACCTTGCAAATATATCTATCGCACTCATGCATAATCACACCGCCAAATCTTCATTACAAATTAATATGCATGATTCAAAGAAACAAAGCATAATATAGATATGGAGAAGCCTAGAAGCCAGTAGGGTCAGTTTCTGGAATCTAGAGGCTAGGGGCGGTATTTGTTTCTATGGTATGACACTTTTTGACAGCGGTTCGACACAGTCTTCTAGAATCCTAGCGGTCTGGGACTGTTTGCAGTGGGTCCAGTACTTTATTGCTACAGCCTGGCATATAGGCTTCTGGGTGCGGCAATGGTACCGATATGTCTGGCAGTTTGTAGCGGCAGTCTGGCAGTTGTAAAGATCAGACCATATTTTGTAGTGGCAATTCGGTAATTGTTTGTGGCAGTATAGCATTCCATCTTTGGGATGCCCTCTTCAGTTTGACAAATAATAACGCGGTTTGGCAATGTTTTGTTTGTGGTTCGGCAAAATCTTGACGCGGTCCAGCATTCGATCTTCTGGATGCCCTCTCCAGTCTGACAAATAATAATGCAGTCTGACAATGTTTCTGACAATGTTTTGTTTGCGGTTCGGTAAAATCTTGATATGGTCCGACAGGTGGATTTGTAATGCCACTGGTTTGGCAATTGAAAATGGTCCGACAATGTTTGCAATTGGTCTGGCATTAGTGATGCCCGACTGACACCGAATTTGACATATTTGTATCCGAGTTCGGTAAATTGTTCTATTGGCTCATTACCGGTCCAACATTGGTTCTATGACGGTCCGATATATGATTTGGGTTCCAGTTCGATAGGAATATGTGTCGAACCATCTTTGGTGATTTAGCATCCTACGAGAATGTGACGCTATAGTTTACGGAAATGAGCATTTTCATCCTAACACCTATGACGTTTTGATTGGGGTCTTTGCTATAAAAGTTAGTTTCAAAGTAAAAGTTGGGATATAAAAAATTGTTAGAAAAAAATATATAAAAAGTCATGTCAAAGGGGTTTTAATAATTTTCCGTAAGTATTACCATGTTTCGAATGCCAGAAAGTGAACCAATAAGAGAGGAGAAAGGGAGGATAACATCATCATCAGATAACCTTCATGTTTTGGGTCGTGGACCAAAAATAGGTCTTGTAGTGGCCCCGCATGCCAATTGGCCATTTAGGGTTTACATGTCCCTATAGCTAACTTGTTGTTCTCTAATTAGTTATTTTAAAATTTATTTATTTTTCTTATATAAAACTTTTATTTTCTAAAACTTTCAAAAGTCTTCAAAATTTATTTTTAAACATGGTTTGAATTCAAGGGAAAATCATTAAAGGAGAAATAAGCGCCTCAATCCTGGATTTTTAACTATACTAAGGCACTCCACTTGGCTCACCCTAACCACCTTCTCAAACCGTCCCAAGGAAGCTCATGACCATTGTCTCATTAGCTTATCCCCAATTCAATTGGTCCTAAAATATTCCAAACGTAGAATTTAACCATGTTTTTGTTTAAATTTTTTTATTCACAGCTCTAAGTTTTGAACATACGTTTCTTTTCAAAATTTTGTGCTCGAAAACTCAAAGTTCAGAATATAAGTATTTTTTAAAAAAATTATGCTTCAACTCTAAGTTCCAAACACAAGTTGTTTACTATTTAAACTTTATGTTAACTACTTAGAGGTTGAGCAAAGTTTTTACTAAAATCTGTTCCAAACTCTAAGTTCCAAACATAACTTTCAAGCTAAAATTTGCTCGGAAGTTATAGTCCTAAACAAATGGATATGCAACGGCAGACAAAGTAGGTTTGGAGCTTTGCATTGCAAACTAAAGGCATTAGGGAAAAATAGAAAAAGGAAAAAAGAACATGCCTCTAAAAATTAAAAAATTTATGAAATTTTTTAAAGGGAGCGGTTTGTATAAAGTCTAGGCTCTGAGCAATCAAATTAGAGCCTACATTCAAATAGTATCGAGAAGTGTGGTTTCAATACTGAAAATCTTTATGATAGCCTTTAAATATATTTTCATGTTTATTTATGAGGTTTAAAGATTAAAAAATAGTGTAGATCGAGCCGATCAATGAAAACTTGAAAATCTTAAAAATTGACGGTCTAAAATTACATTACAAAATGCACTATTTCCAAAATTTGAAATCCATTTTTTTCTCATGTCCATGCATCTTGATGTCGAGATGATCAATTTGGGGATATTTGGGCATCAAAACAACCGTTTTTTTTTTTTCGACCAAGATTCAACTATTTCATTAATAGACTAAAAGGAACTTACATCATTAGAAACAGTAAGAGAAGAAAGAGAGACACCCCTTTTGGCCAAGGCATCCGCAACGTCATTTGCTTCATGATAAATATGGGAGAAGGAGACTGATAGGTTGGCCACCACATCCAAAATTTGCAATCATAAAGATCGCAATTCCTACGGTACCCTCTGCTCCTTCTTACACCATCTGATGACATTAAGTGAATCCCCTTCTATTAGACAAATAGTGCCTAGATTCTTCCCAACGAAGATTTTGATACCCCTTAAAGCGTCGAAAGCTCCGCACAATTTCCTGTAGCAACACCAATTGGGCTACCATAAGTAAGCAAAACATTTCCAAAGCAATCTCTAACAACCGCCCCCCCCCCCCCCCCCAATGCTTGCTGGCCCGGGATTCCCCATCTAACTACCATCAAAGTTTAACTTAAAGCTACCAATAGGCGGGGCATACCACAAACTTTTAGGCCTACTGGGTTTAAAACCCAGAGAAAACAGGTTGGTTAAATTGATCATAACATCAACCTTAGTTATGCCCCACCTATTCTTATCCACCGATAGAGATGACTAGATAGATAGCTTAATTAGATGGATAAGCTTATCTAGAGGCAATGCCATACCCTCAAAAGTCCTTCTGTTTCTCTCCTTCCAAACTTCCCAAAGAGTCATACCTTTGCAATCTTCCAAATCGTGCTTCCAACCTTAGGTAAACAAGGAATACTAAATTGTGATATAATCTCAACCACTTTCTGGGGCAGCGATAAAAAAAAACCAGCTTCATTAATTAGCCAAAGCCATACCTTCAACGTATATGGGAGTGGATCAACAGATGGTCAATTGACTCACCATCCAATTTGCATAGCAGGCAAACATTGGGAAGAATTTTTTCCCGTTTTTTGCAAATTGTCAATTGTTAAGATTTTACCTTGCACAGCTAGCCAAATGAAGACTTGCACTTTATGTGGTATTGGCCACTTTCAAATTTGCGCAATTTTGACGACCATCTCCATTGGTCGTGAAAGAGGAGATTATAGCAAGATTTAACTGAAAATATTCCATCCCTTTCAATCTCCCATATCAAAATATCCTCTGCCCCCTGAGAAATATAGACTTTATCCAAGAGTTCCATCAGTGCGCATCATTGGGATAGCATGACATTATTTAACCTTCTATACAAGAGGGGTAAGTCCCACACAAACTGTTGGCCTCTTTTTTCAACTACATCACTAACTTTATGATAAGGAAAGGCAACAACCCTAAAAAAAATAAGGGAAAACAGACTTCAATGGATATTCCCCAAGCTATTTTTGATGCCAAAACAGAATTTGATTGCCACTCCCTAAATTCGATCTAAAGTAACCCAAGGCCATGGTCCTGCAATTGAAAATAATCCGCCACATAAAAGACACCTCGTTCGCTCTACCACCCCCAATCCACAAGTTATGCCTGTCCGTCCCATATTTTGACCATAAAACTTGATACCATAGATGATTTTTCAGGTGTAAACTCCACCACCACCATTTACAAAGCAATGTCTGGTTAGACTTCATAACTTTCCGTATACCCAATCCACTTTCATGCTTGGGTGTGTAGACTCTATCCCACCTTAACAGATGAAACTTCTTGCTCTTCGTGCTTGATCTCCAAAGGAAATCTCTCATCATCTTCTCAATTCTCTTTGCAATCAAAGCTGACATGTGAATTAGGGACATTTGGTACACAAGTAGATTATGATCTAAGAAGTCACCCTTCCCCCTATAGATAGGTACTTGTGTTTCCAAAGGTCAAGCTTGACTTAAATTCTCTCAAGTACCCTATCCCATATTGAAATGGGGAATTTTGAGTCTGAAATTGGAAGGCCTAAATAAGTAATAGGGAACGAGTCCACTCTACATCCCATCACCATGGCCAACTCACTCACGGTAGTCTCACTACAGTTGATCCCCAACATAGAAGACTTATGGAACTTAACCTTAAGTCCTAAAGTCACTTTACAAATCTCTAAAAATCTCGTAACATTCCTCACTTGTGAAGTTTCGGCATCAATAAAGGTTAATGTGTCATCCGCATACTGAAGAAGAGAGACGTAAATATCAGAGTTTGTGATTTCTGAGGTAGGCTCTAATTTGATTGTTTAGAGCCTCAGCTCTATATAAACTTTTTTCTTTTTTAAATATCTCAAAAACAAAAAATTATTTACATTAACTGCATACAATGAAACCATTTACTTTTGATTCAAGAAAGTTACAATTACTTATAATCATTTGGTATGTAATCTGATAGCTTGGGTGTGTCATATACTTCGAAAGAATTTCTGTTGAACTTTGAGCTTGGTTAATAGAATAAATGTAACAATCTGATTTTACATCCTTATGCTAAGGGCGCGCTTGTTTGGTTGAAAGAAAATCTTTCAGAAAGAAAAACTTTTCTATTTCTTCTGGAAGTAGAATGTTTTGTTCTGGAAGGTTTAAGTAAGTTCTGGATACGCTGTCTGATAACCTATTCGAATGTTAAGAAAGTTTTGGATACTGTGTTTGATAAAAAATATATATTAACAATATAAATATATAATATAATGTATTATATATATATTATTAATGTATATTTATATTATGTTATATTTTATCATATTAATAATATGAGTATTATGTATTTATATTATGCATATATTATCTAATATTAGATAATATAGTATAATCATCATTATCGTTTTAGTATTTTCTCAATTAATTGGGATCAACTACATGAATCTTAGTTATCCATTATACTCTATTAAAATCTATATCTTTAGTGAGGTCATAAGTCCCCATATCTTTTCAGACTTATAATATAGTATAATATAAAATATTATATTATTTATATAAATTTTTATTTGTTTATTAATATTATATAGTATTGAAATATGATTTATATATCAAATATATAAATAAAATATTATATAATATATTATATTGTAAATAGTGAATAATGAATTGCAATCATCAGGCGTACTAAAAGACGAAAATATTATGACAGTTTAAGTTCCTACCCTCACTCCAGAAACTTAAACTTTCACCTTGTAAAGGATAAATAGAAACTTCATTGGAAGATATTTTAAAGAAAGAAATAGAAGTTATGACGCGTCAAATGCGCATCAAACGCAGAACTTTTACAAAATTGTAAATAAATCTTTGAGAAAATCAAACACACCGTAAAGGTAAATGGACTAATTGTATACTTTTTCTTATTTTAAAGGGTGCGATTTCTATAAGGTTGCAACCTTAAACAATCCAATTAAGGTTCACCTTCAAATTTTATCATAACATGTAATTTTGTTGTAAAAAAGTCTTAGGATTATCTTAAAATCTATTTTCATATCTAATTAGAAAATTTTAAACTCCAAAAATGGTTAAGATCAAGGAGATCTATAAACATATGAAAATCTTGAATATGGATCGTCTAGATAATGTGTTGCAAGAAGCATTATTTTTGAGACTCAATTTTTTTTTTATATTCATACATCTAGATGTCGAGATGATCAAATAGAGGGTTTTCCAATATTAAAACAATTTTTTCGATAGATTTTTGAGGTGCATCTGAATTCTACAGGTTGCAACCTCATATAAACTTTTCGGTATTTTAAATAGTTTAAAATTAGGTACAGTTTGTATAGAGCTGAGGCTCTAAACAATCAAAGTGAAGCCTACCTTCAAATAGTATCGAGAAATATGGTTTTAATACTGAAAATCTTTGCGGTAGCAAAACATATTTTATATTTAATTATAAAATTTAAAGCTTAAAAAAGAGTGTAGATAGAACAAATCTATGAAAACTTGAAAATTTTGAAAATTAACGGTCCAAATATACATTACATGATGCACTATTTCCAAAACTTAAAGTCCATTTTTTTCTCACGTTCATTCTGTCGAGATGATCAATTTAACGAAATAAACTTTTTATTTTAAAATTTCATGTGAAGGTTGGTGGACGTCCACTAATTTAGTATCACGACACACCCCATCCTATGATCCAAAAGGGTAAGTGGTCAGGTCTTCGAAGTGTTGGGGACACATTCGAATTTTTTGATAGTACGTGCTCTGCGCGTTCATTGCGTCGGTGGTTTTCCCTCTCAATTTACTAATTCGAACTTTCGAATGCGTCTTTTCTACTCCATTATTTTATCCATTTTTTTTTTAAAGCAACTTCATCTCTCTACAAAATGGACCATCCCCTCCACTCCCACATTTGAATTCCTGCAAAGTGGCCATGATTCCATCACCACACTACAATGCTGATGATCCTCTCTTTCCATCGCTCTGGTCTCTCTCTCTATTTTTCATCTTTTTGGTGTCAATACTTTTGATTTTCCATCTTAGTGCAAGCGTATTTGTGTATTTGAACTCAATTTGGGTTTTTATGAACACTATTTCAGTAAAATTAAGGGAGCTCTCGGAGATTTTTCTCGTGACCGCAAATCTAGTTCAGGTCCTCTGTTGGAACTGTTGGAGGACTGTACAAAGTCCTTTGAAACCGAAGATCGGTACCGGACTGACCCCAGATTCTTGAAAGTTTGGATTCTTTATGTAATCCCTAAACTCTCTCATCTCTCTCCTCTGCTTTTCTTTTTCTTTCTCACCTTGTTTTCGTAAATTCATTTCTCTTTTTATTCTGTTAAAGTTGTAGACTCCCTCTTCTGACCGTTTCAATTTTTTATCCATCTAATAGTATGTAAAGCTCATCCTGTTCAAGTTTTTCCTCAATGTAACATATTATCGTTTCGGAAAGGTTTTTGATGAAAGTATGTTCTTTTGCGTCTTTCTTGTTCTTTCTCTAGGCCGACATTTCTGAGAAGTTTGAAGAGGTTTTCAAAGAGATGGAGGAGAAAAAGATTGGGCTTACTCATTCTCTTCTTTATGAGGCCTATGCTGTATATTTGGAAGCAAAGGGCAAGCCTTCAGAAGCTGATGCTATTTATGAGCTGGGAATTTCCAGGTCATTATTCCCAACTTTCCGGGTTGTACTTGCTTCTTCCCTCTATGAGTTAAGGGGAAAAAAATGGACATGTTTTTGTTTGTTGTCTCTTACAAAGCTAGAATGTACTGTGTAATAGGAAAGCTATGCCATTCGAGTCACTGAAGAAGGCGTACACTTCCTTCCTCTGTAGAATGGCTGAAGTTACCCAATTTTCAGGGCTTGATAAGGTAACTCAATTCCTACTGTTTGGATAAGTCATTTCTTTCTTGTTCTTTAACATGTAATTCTATTGAAGGTATCAATTTGGATTTTGCCCATTAGTTGTGCTGCAAATGGTCTCATGCTGATGAATTAGGCTTATTGATTTGGGATGATCTCCGAAGAATATCGGTTTCAATTGAATCCAGGAAATGATATTCTTATGAATAGGACAAGATAGTTGTCAAAAACAAGAAGGGGAAGAAGAAACGTTCCCTTATTCGGAAAATGGTAGCTTATGAACTGAAGCCAACATGCTTGCATACAAACTTCCCTCAATTTATCTGACAGGCTAAATGTCCTTGGGTTCATTCACTCGAGACAAAAGCTATGGTTATGGCTGCCGGAATTGCCTTTTAGTATGGATTGCTTGAGCAAAATGTGTTTGCACTCTTTGGGAGTTTCTAATGGTCCCTCAAGATGATCCATCTTCCGATATATATAGCTATCAAGCACATATTACAACTTGTTAGTTTGGAAAAAATTCCTGGTCAACTTGTAACTTACTGAGTTCTGAAGCATTGAGATTCAGAAAGGTTAGGATGAACAGCGTGGGCCACAATAGTAAATGATAATGAGAAACATGGATCATAACAATATGTCATTATTGTCCGATAAACACTGGTTTTGACAACAAATATATGTGACAAAGGCACCTACTTAAGTTATTAAAAGATTGGGTATAAGCATAACAATGTCAAAGGGAGAAGGCATCTTACAAATAAAAGTTGAAGTTGCAAAGGTGTCAACCTTAAGCTGAAAATAGCATGAGTTAGCTGCATTTTTCTATTTTGGTGAATAGGTGTATTGAATGTTGCTACTACAAACTTCATCGAGCATAAAGGGCGAGTCCATTATATCAGATGTCCATCATCTAGGTAGTTGCTGAAGATAATCTCAATGCCTGGTCGGACCCTAGGCTTTGTTTGAGGGCCATATACACCTTTCTATGTTTCCCTCCTTTTCTCCTCCAATTCCATTGTCCTCGAGGATTTTCTTTCTTTGTGGAATAACAGCACCTGCTGTACAATGCTAAAGTGAAACCCATTTCTACTTCTTGACATTCTTGAATGTGATCAGTGGGCCACAATAGGTAAATAATGAGAAATTTGCACCAATTAATTTTTGTAGCCAAGATAACAGCCGTTCAAGACATTGGAATGAACAGATTTCAGTAACATTTACTGCTTCGTGAGTTGTAGATGGTAGATGAGCTAAAGGAAGATATATCTATGTAACAACTTCCTCACTTTAAAGGTATCTCATTGTCGTGATATATGCTGAGGATTGTATTGTTTGAAAATTAGAAATAATGTTGTTTCAATTCATTTTATTCTCAGAATAGAGGCAATTATGATGTTTATTTTTATTTATTTACAAATTTCATGTAAAATTGATTTTCCTTGTAGTATTTATCCTTATTTATGTAGAAAATTACCTTTTTATATATCAATACTGCTAATAAAGGCTTTAAAAATGGAGAAATACTAATACCAATACTTCTACAAATTTTATACTTCTGCAATGGAGAAATAAAATTCAGCAGATTAATGTGAATGCTGGATTAAACCATTTGTATAGAACTATTAGTATATGAAATATTTAAAATATCTTAAAGTATTATACAGCGTGATATATATTATCAATAAATGATGGCATTGTGCTGTTTGTACATTTCGTCGTTATATTGTGCACGCAATAATGAAATACATGCATTTTTAGCATTTAATCGACATCCTGCTTTTGATGTTCTTATGAAGATTTTTCATGATACATTGATTCTACTTGTGTTATGCTATAATTGGTTTTGATATATATATATATCAGCGTTTTTGGATTCGGCATATATATATGGAAAACACTACAAAATGCCTATAGGTGAAGTTCTACAATACTTCACCTACACCTCATCATCGTCCAAAGTTCATTACACGGTCACGGTTGTCTGGTAGTAATGAATTTTAATAATTATTGTACAAATCAGATTTATCTAAAATTTGGGGCGTATGTACATATGGCCAAGTAGCACCAAAATAAATATTAAAAAACTAATATTTATAAAATAAAGTAACAAAAATGCCCCTGAAAATTTATAGGGGTATTTTAGGTTATTTTTATCATCCAAATTATTTGTTTTATATTTTATACAGGTGCGTCTCACTAAGCCGCACACACTTACAAAATTTCAGATCAATATGATTTGTAAAACAAATATTAAAATTCAAATACTATCAAATATTTGTGGTTGTGTGATGAACTTTGGACGGTGATAAAGCCGTAGGTAAAGTACTGCAGAACTTCACCTATAGGTGTTTTGTAGTGTTTTCCTATATATATATATATGTCAACATTTTTGGACTTGGTCGAGGTGGCTCGGACACGGTCGAGTTACTCGGCCTTGGCTTATGGGCGAGGCCGAGTGCCCTGTACCGATATTCTATATATATGGTTATTTGTTAGCTCATTTGCACAGTGCCTCAGCGGTTTTTGGCTATTATACATGTTGTGGCTACCTTACGTCCTGAGTTCAAAGCCTCCCATGCACGATCTACATTTTTTATTAGAAAAATAAATTTTTTTGGCTATTATACATGCTGCGGCTACCTAACGTCTTGAGTTCAAAGCCTCCCACGCACGATCTACATTTTTTTTAGAAAAATAAATCTCTTTTACTTTATTAAAAAAGGCAACACTTTGCAAGGGGGTCAAAAATTGAGGGTTGGACCTCTTGTAAAGGGAACCTGACAACTTACCAGTATGATACTTGCATACTTCCATCATGTCAAGGTATGTTATTATATATGAACTTTATTTACTTTCATTATTCCTATTTTTTTAGCATGAACTCGCACGAGTTATTCGAACTCTGCCAAGTAACTTGGTTCGGCCAGGGTCTCAGTACCTTGGCTGAGTCGATTGTTTGAACATTGATATATATATATAAATGTTGACCAAATGTGCCTTTTGATGGTGCTTTCATTCGTGTTGACGTAAACACTGTTTTATTATGAGACTTTTGAGTTATTTCCAAACATACCATCTTTTCCTTCTTGTGTTACAGGCTAAAACAGATGCATGTATTGAGCGGGAAAAGATAAAGAGCATGAACCCATGGTCAGATTACACCATCAATAGTCTATTAGAGAAGTTGAACCCATTTATCAAAAAATATAATGTAAGATATTCTTAGCCTGCCAAGAAAAAAAAATGTAAGATATGTTTGGAAATAATTTTGTGCTTGTAGTTTTCCCCTTGAAGTGTCAAACTGATTTGTTGGTGTTCTCATACTCAGGGATACTTTAGGAGTGCAAAAAAGTATTTGGGAAAGATGCCTTTGTCTTCATTGCGAACGTCCCGCAATACCATCTTAGAGCTAGGTGGTATATCTTCTTAGTCTCGCTATTCTATTTTGAATAATTTCTTGATCTATTCTATTTTGGATAAGTTTTTGAAATATATTAGATACTCTTTTCCCAATGCATTTCTTGATCTAAAAAGTTAGAAATAATATTTGTTGATCTAATATCGTATTTGTCAGAGTATTGTTTTTTCAGATAGAACCCTGGTGTTAGCTATGCAATTCATCTCATGGTTTGTAATTTTCTTAATCATTTGTTTGTTTTCTTTTTTTTTCTAATGGTAGTTTTGAAAATTTCCATACATTGTCAAAGAGTTATATTAGCGATTAAAAACTTTAGTTTCATCATGCATCGAGGTATCAACAAATTCTTATAGTTATGTCTTTACAAATAAACTTAAAATTATATCTAATTGCTTCAAACTTTTCAAAGTATCAAGTCTGATATTTTTGAGAGAATGAAATGATTCTCATTAATTGGATAACGTCAGCCTTTGGTTATGTACATGTGATTTTTGGATCAAATGATACAAGGAACCTACTCCTATGCTTTAAATAATGCACATTCATATAGATGATCTAGTGCAGAATCTTATTCGCACCTTCTAACTCTGCTGAGTGTCAGTAGCGAAGAGTCTCTCAATGAGAAATTGATGGTGCTTGAAGGTCATGGCCTTTGCGAACAAATCTATGGTCTGATCGTTCAAGCAAACATCGTTTAAGTAAACATGGGGTATTGTATCCATGTTTAAGCTTGAAAGCTTCTTCCAAACAAAATGGCAGTCAACCTTTATTTGCTTGGTCTGTTCTAACATTGGATTGTGAGCAACCAATGTAGCGCTGGGGTTGTCGTGATGAATGGCTAAGGGAGGAGTCAAATGTACACTTATATCCTGAAGAATAGACTGAAGCCGAGTAATTTCAGTAGTCACAGAAGGCATCACCTGTACTCTATCTTGATACTAGAATTAGGAACAATGTGCTCTTTACTAATCATCCAAGAAATAACATACATCAAGAAAGCCACAATTAGCAAATTTATCAAAAAGAGGGGAAAAAATAAGAAAGATTGTACTTGTAGTAGACTATTGTTACAATCTGAATAAGCAACTAAGCTGAACGTGAGAGGTCAGTTTATGTCATAAGGGAACAATGGCGTTATGCCAAATGATAATAATGAATAGTCAGTCCTATGAACTACTGCACTATGACATGTCGGGAAGCAAATATAAACTGACTGGTAATGTTAACATCATAACAGCATTTAGACAAGTAACAGTCATGCTGATAATATTACCAACTAGCTGATGTTAAAGGGTAGATTCTTGAGCTCTATGTCCCATCTGTAAGTGAAGGCTTAGCTGCTAGCTCACAGCTAGATAAAACTGAAAAATTTGTGTGAAATTCTGCTCATTTATGAGCAGTCCCAAATAGTGAGTCAGAATTTCAACTGCCTGGAATAAATTGGAGATGCTGTGAACAATTATATGGATTTTGGATTCAATATTATGAGACACATGTCCCACTAAGGTAAATAACCATCTAGATGTTGATCTATATTCATCAATTTCACCTCCTAAATTAGCATCATTATATCCCTCAAGGATTAGATCCTTAGTACCATAACATAAACCATAATCATGTATCCCATTTAGGTATCTAAATAATCTCTTAACTAGTTGCCAATGCTAAACCAGGATTGGTCATGTTTCGACTAGCAATCCCCACTGCATAAGTTATATGTTTGATCCAAATTTTGCTTGTCCCATTTATAGCCATTTGTTTGATCCAAAATTTGAAATATACACTCTGTTCATTCTAATGAACAATCACAAAAAAGAAAAAATTGAAAACACAACTTTAAAAATATTTTTTTTGCCAATTAACATAGGTCGTTCATTTTGGTGAGATGCTTAG
>NW_006499691.1:58477-99935 GCF_000471905.2 Amborella trichopoda | reverse complement strand
ACAATGAATTTATTTGAGAGAATTAGGCGTGACACCAATAGTCGATAAAATGAGAAAGAGTAAAGAGTAGACTTAGGTGGGTAGGCCATGTGTGTTGTTGACCAAGTACAACACCGATTAAAATGCGTGAATTAGTTCAAGTGGAAGGATTGAAAAGGGCAAGGGGTAGGCCCGGAAGGATGTGGTTGAACGTAGTCCGAAAAGATATGGGGACTTATGGCCTCACTGAGGATATGTTCTTTAACAGAGTAGAATGGAGAACCAAGATTCATATAGCCAACCCCAATTAATTGGAAAAAGGCTAAAATGATGATGATTTATTTTCAAAACAGCCCCTAAGGTCATCAAGAAAACTCATACTCAACACAGACAAACTTTGAGAACCATGAAAAACATCGTCAGGAAGAAGGTATATGATTCAGGATACTCGATTAATGATCTTTGCAATGGATTTGAAGTTTGAAGATGCTATCATCACATAATTCAGAAGAAAATACCGCATCTAGTGCTCCACTAATACGGTTGCAACTGCAATTCCACTTTTCGATGTGAGACACAAAAAGGGGCGATCCAAACTAAGTATGTGCAACTGATTTTTCTTTGGTTTGCTTGGATTTGATCCATGGGTGGGTCTATTGGCCAAGCAATTTTTCAAATTTAATCAAATACCCTACTCGTAGAAAGTGATTTTGGCACGTGTTGCAACATTATTGGTGGATAGAGAAATCGAATCCCATGGGCGGAGTTTGTGGATGCCTGACATATTAGATTTGGGCCTATTGAATATGAGGATTGCCATGGGCTCTCTCTAAATTGCATCAAACTATTACAATTTTGGATATCATCAAATTTGTCTATATGAGCAGGATGTGCAAAAAAACTAATTTTCGGACACATGGATACTATGAATTCTTGGTCATGCGATTCAGCCTCACTAAACCACCCTCTACATTCCAAATCTTGATGAATGAAGCTTCTAAGCCTTATTTGCATAAACTTATTTTATTGTTTTTTGATGAGTCTTATTTATAGCAAATCTTGGAAAAAACACGAAGAGCATGTGGTGCTTGCATTGGAGCAATTGCAAAAAATGGGCTTTATGTGAAACATTCCAAGTGTTTGTTTGGGCATAGTGAAGTGGAGTACTTGGTATATTATCTGAATGGTGTTTCACTTGATCCCAAAAAGATTTAAAATATGGTTGAGTGGCCCAAGCCTAGTCCTTTAAGGCGCTTGGAGGGTTTTTGGGCCTTACCTGCTATTATTTGAAGTTTGTTAAGCATTATGGCAAAATCATCACTCCTCTTATAGTTCTCCTCAAGAAGAAATGCATACCAAGCATTTGAAACTCTCAAAATAGCTGCTACGAGTGTTCGCATTGCCTGATTCACTCAAAATTTTGCAATAGATTGTGATTCTGAGCTGGGATAGGCTTGTCCTTATGTACAATGGTCATCCCATAGACTTTATTATTAGGAAAGCATTTGAACTTATCAACATATGAAAGGGATATGATAGCAATCATTCATGCAATTACAAAGTGGGGCCCTATCTGTTGAGACGACACTTTGAAATTTACATTGACTACTGAAGTTTGGGGCACTTCAAGGAGCAAAGAATAAATTCGTTGGAGCATCAGAAGTGAGAATCAAAAGTATTAGTGTTGGCATGAGTTTTTTTTCCATATATTTTTTTATTTTCTTAAAGCACTTTATTTTCTTA
This sequence comes from Amborella trichopoda, assembly GCF_000471905.2. The sequence goes on along the minus strand of NW_006499691.1, from coordinate 98,213 downwards.
TGACCAAAATGTCCCTCGTCTAATTATAATATATGATAATATATTTGCATGTATCCCTTTTGCCGAGTGTTACAAAGGAAAAGAAAGCTCATTCCCCCAAAACCCACTCGTTGGAATTTTGAGGTTGAAGAAGAGATGGGTTGGGAGAGAAAGCTATGGTGTTCTAGTCTCTCTCTCACATTACCCGTAATTCCTCTTTCTCTTTAAAGTTTTGAGGTGTCTTGGTCACAAGGGTGCACCCATAAGCCTTGCAATGTCACCCTTAGACAAGCCACTGTTGAGCTTAATCTCATACACCATTATTCTTAACTTTCTCTCTTTATATTGCTAGTAATCTATTCATACTGTAGAATTTCATACAAGATATTGGGTACTTTTGATGTTTTTGAGTTGTGGATTTGTTTATTCTTTGTAAGCTCTAGTTGGAGCATATTGGTGAGTTTGTTCCATACTTCGTATTTGCTCATTTGGTATGATTTATGACTAGGATGAAACATGAAATAATTGATAACAGTTTGGGGATTTGATTTGATGATTTAAGGAGTTCTTAGTTATAGATATATGTTTATGCTTTTTATATGATTGGATTATATATATGTGAAATGTTTGATAATATTTTCAAGTAAGGTTTAAAGAGAGATTTTGATTCAAATATATTTTTGCATTAATCTAATTAGTAGCCATTTAAATCGATCATATCATTTGGTATCAGAGCTTTGGTTACTTTCAATGGCTACTATAAAACTATTCTTTCCAATTTGGTGAAGATAGATAAATTTGATGGCTTCAACTTTTCAATTTTGAAAAGTAAGCTTTTTTTCTTGCTCCATACTATGGATTTGTTATATATGACTGATGAAGAAAAACCAGCTGAACCTGATGATTATACAACTCTTAGAGATAGGCAAAGGTTTATTAGGTGGAAAAATGATGATTTCACATGTAACGGTGGCATTCTAACTTGCCTTAGTGATAGACTACATAAAGTGTTTGAATGCTATGATCGTGCAAACGTTTTGTGGGCAGCTATGGAAAAAAAGACGTGCCGATGATAACTCTGTGGCTAAATGTGAATTGCATGAAAGATACAATATGTATAAGATGAAAGAAAATCAATCGGTACTTGAAATATTTTGTTGACATGTGCATCATGGCTAACTAACTAGTTGGGGCTTTAGTTAACCCATTAGTGAACATCAACAAATTATGAAGATTATAGAAAATCCCCTAGCTCATGGAAGTATTTAAATAAATATTTGTGCCATAATGGGACTGTCCATACTTTAGATGATTTAAGAGGACACTAAAGATGGTAGAAAATGATAGTTTGGAAGAAGAATGAAATAGAAACCAAACCTATCTAGCAATGGCCAATAAGAATGAGAAGGAAAAATGTAACAGGAAATTTAAGAAGTTTCCTCAAGGCCAAACTTCTTTGAAATTTAAGAAATGTTATAATTGTAATAAATATAGTCATATTGTCAAATATTGTAGGAAACCCAAGAAGAAAGATGTTGGACAAGCGAGTGGCACTAAGGGTTTTACCTTTATGGTTGAAGAATCCTTGATGGTGAGTTCCCCCGATGAATGATGGGTGGACTTGTGAGCTATTCTGTATATTTCCAATACCAAGAACAATATGGTAGACTTCAAAGAAAGAAGTGACAGTGCTGGAAAACTTTATATGTGCAACACATCTAGCATTAACATTCTTGGAGAGGGCACCGTTAGACTTTCACTTCCAATCGGTGGCGCTTTGACTCTTATTGATGTATTGTATACCCCAGACATGAGGATGAACTTACTTTCTCTCTCTAGGATTGATAGGAGTGGAGGTGATGTCTATGTAAAAGATGGTAAAATGATTATTAAGAAAATAATGTTTTTGTCTTAAAAGCCACTATGGATGGCAATATCTACAAGCTTGACCTTGATAACAAAAAGAAGACGTCATTTGCTTATGATGAGTGTTTTAATTTTTGGCATAAAAACATTGGTTATGAAAACCTAAATAAATTAATGAAAGAAAATATAATCTCTTAACTAGACAAGGAAAATTTAAATGTGAAAGTTGCTTAAAAGTAGAAATGCATAGGAAATCATTTCTTAAGGGTAAAAGGGCTCAAAACTTACTTAAAATTATCCATATTGATATTTGTGGTAAAGTAAAAGCAAAAAGTCTTGGTGGTATGAATATTTTATCACTTTCATAGATGATTATTCTAGATATTTTTAAAATTATTTAATAACCCATAAAAATGAAGCATTAGATAAAAGAAAAAGTTTACATAAGGTTGCAACCTTACATGTAGAACTACGGATGCACCTCAAAAATCCATTGGAAAAGGTAGTTTTAATGTTGAAAATCCCTTTGATTGATCATCTCGGTATCAAGATGTATGACCATGAAAAAATAAAAAGATTTTAAGTCTACAAAATAGTGCATTTTACTACATCGTCCATTTTCAAGATTTCATATGTTTATAGATCTACTTGATGTTAACCATTTTTAAAATTTAAAATTTTATAATTAGATGTAAAAATAGATTTTGAGATAATCCTAAGAATATTTTACATCAAAAATTTATACCATGATAAAATTTGAAGGTGCACCTTACCTCTACAGCTACGGATGCATCCGTATGCTAACTGCACCCTTAGATAAATTCAGGACATATAAAATAGAAGTAGAAAACCAAGTAAATAAGAAAATTAAAATTCTTAGAAGTGATAGTATCATATGAATTTAACCAATTTTGTAACGAGAATGGTACCATATACTCTTCAACAAAATGGTATGGCCAAAAGAAAAAATTGAATCTTGATTGATATAATCAATTGTGCAATCCAAGAGGCTGGTGTAGAATATTGTGTTTGGGGTGAAGCTATAATGGCAGCAACATACATGTTAAATAGAGCATAGTTGTTAACATGAATTGTTTCGGGATCGGGGACAGGATCAGCAGGTTGAAGATATACTGAAGATCCTTGTGTTAGGGATCGATGCCTGTACAGCCTCAAAGGTTGAGATCAAGGCCCATGTAAATGGGGATCGAGCTCCTTTCTTACATAGGATTGAGAATTATTATATAAAGGTTCGAGATCTTATACACAAGAAGTGAAGTTCCCAAGGGCATTTTTTTGAGTTTCTTCACTCAGGGAGCGCATTAGTAAAAGTGATCCTACATATTATGGAGCAAGGAATAACTTTCATAGGAGCAGTTCCATTTTCTTAGAACAAGAGTTCCTCATATAGGTAATAAGTATCTGTGGCTTTAAAAGGTATCTCCCAGGCATTGTTAACCAATAACATGTTGGCTTAGTCTTCTATGAAATAAATAAGGAACTTTAAAGTGACCCCATATTGGTGGGATCTGGATGCCATGTATGGCGATGCTTGTGTTATGTTATTTGGAATCAAGATCCCAATGTGCTCTGGAGCGCGAACCATAGGACTAGGGAACTAGATCCTGTAGTGTTTAGGAACGTGAAATTTAATTGTAAGGAGCTCGTTCCTTTATAAGATGGGACCGAGATTTTGAAAATACTAAATTGAGTTTCAGACGAGATCCGATTCGGGATTATAGAATCGAGGGTCTGTAAGGGATCGCCAAGCAAGGAAGTCGATCCTGGTAACTATGAAATAGAGTCCCTTTTAAATTGACTAATGTAATACCTTGTGAGTTGGGGTTTCGAAGAAAACCTAGTTTAGATCATATTAGAACATGGGGCTCTTTAGCACATGTTCATATTCCCCATAAAAAGAAAGAGAAACTAACAACTAAAAGTGTTAAGTTTACATTTGTTAGGCATTTGGCTAATTCCATGGGATATAGATTTTACAACGATGACAAAGAGGAATCACTATATCCTAGGGCAACTAATGTTAGAAGCTCTTCTAAATTTGATCTGACCCTTAAGTGGTATGAGCTTAGAAGGAGTACTAGGGAAATGAAAAAATCGAGTTATTTAGATGATTATGTTTGTTATAGTGAATTGAATGAAATAACTTAGAATTTTAAAGACGTTATTGGCTCCAATGAATCAAATAGTTGGCTAGAAGCTATGAAGGATGAATATGAATCTCGAATAAGCAATAAAACATGGGTCATAGTAGATTTGCCTTTAGATAGACAAGCAATTGGTTGTAAGTAGGCGTACTCCAAGAAATTGAACTCTGATGGTATTATTGAATGATATAAAGCTAGGTTAGTGGCTAAGGGGTTTAGCCAAATGGAAGGAAATGATTTCCAAGCAACCTTTTCACCTGTAGCAAGAAAATTTTCAATACGAATAATATTTTCAATAAGAATAATTAATCATTATAATTTTGATGTTCATCAAATGGATGTAAAGGCTGCATTTTTAAATGCTGAGCTAGATAAGGAAATCTGTATGACTCAACCTGAATGTTTTGAATCTCAAGGTCAAGAAGATTAAGTATGCAGATTAATTAAATCACTTTATGGTTTAAAGGAGTCCTCAAGGCAGCGGTATATAATGTTTACTCACGCTCTTAGAGAATATGGGTTCAATAATATTGTTGCTGATTACTGTGCATATAACTGATACAATGGTGGTATAGATTTGATTTTGATCCTGCATGTGGATGATATAATATTAACTGGGAGTGATACAAAAGCCATTCATGATTGTAAAGAGTGGTTATCCTCCAAATTTGAAATGAAAGACTTGGGACCATTGTTCAAAAAGGTGTAGGCGCCCGGTAAAACCTTTTGGGGGCATGGCCGCCTAAGTAGGCGCTCAGGAACAAGGACGGGTGGACTATTAATTAAGATGAAATTGATATTATTGTTATTGTTAATTAATATCCATAAGATTTGGTTTTGGATATGAAATATTTGCAAAATATCAATTTCATCCAAAGTTTAAGACTATTCACAAAAGCCCAATTTCATTGTTCAAATGAAGAAAAATTCAATAAATCACAAAAAAATTCAATCTTTCAACTACGAACATGTAAATATATCGTAAAAAAAAAAGTAAAAGGAAAAACAAATGATTCACAACAGAATACAATATAGCAAAATGAAATTAAAACCCTCATTCAACTATGATAATACTTTAGAAATATCAAATCAAATCGATGTCGGTGTAAACCTCATCTAGTGGGTCTCCAAAAGTCCTCTAAATCAACTACTAGAAGCTCCAAAAACACCTACAAACCATTGCTTATGTTTTGGTAAGAAATTCCAAAAAATAAAAAATTTAACGAAATTTCAATAAATCACAAAAAGAGGTTTTTGGGGAGTTTTACTCTCTCTAAAAGGCACAACTTTGGTTTTGGGTTTAGAAAATCCCCAAAACCATTTTCTTACATTTTTAGGGGGGGGAAATGACAAATTTTGACCCTCACCGAGGGTTTTTTCCGCCATTTGACAAATTGTCACAAGGTGGTGCCTAGACGTTGGATGCCTAATAGTCTCGCCTAACTAGAGTCTAAGCATTTTTGAAATTTTTTCGCCTAAGCAATATGGCAAGCGAATTTTTGAATTGATAATGTTGTAGGAATCGAAGTGACGAGATATAGAAATAAAATATCGTTAATACTTAATCAAGATATGTATACTCTTAAGAAATGAAAGAAATTTAATATGGTGGAGTCCAAACCTATGGTCACCCCGATTAACAAAAATTGTAAGGTATCCAAGGAAATGTGTCCTAAAAGTAACAAAGAAAAGAAAATTATGAAGAAACACCCTTATGCACAAGCTGATGGTTGTCTTAACTATTTGATGAATTTTGTTAGATTTGATATAGCTTATGCAATAAGGGTTGCTAGTCGATACATGGCTAAGCCCGGAATTGAACATTGGAAATTGATAAAGAGTATATTTAGATAGGGACACATAATTATGGTCTATGTTGTGAAACTGAATTTAATTCTAGAGGGCTATTGTGATGCAAATCTAAGAGGAGACATTGACGATTACAGATGCACATCAAGATGGCTGTTTACATTTGGTGGGACATGTCTATCTTGGGGTAGTAAAAAGCAAAAATGTATATCATATTCCACTATGGCAGCATAATATATTGCTTTATATCATGCTTCAAGAGAGGCGATATTCTTAAGGCGCTTTCTTAGTAAAATGCCACTAGTCAAGTTTTGATCATGCACCTACAATACTTTATTTTGATAATCAAGCAACAATAGCCATTTCTGAACATCCAATGTATTATAGCAAGTCAAAACATAATAAGAAAAAGTACCACTCCGTAAGAGAAAATGTGCAAAACAAGGAAGTAAATGTTAGTTACCTTCTTGCTCAATTGATGATTGCTGATACACTAACAAAGGGTGCTTATGTTGATCCATTTGTAGGAAATGTATTTGTCTTGGGACTCAGACTCATAGATGAGTCACAATGATATTAGCCTTAGTGGCATATTGATGTTTGAGCAATATATTGGACCCTTAGTGGTTGTTACATTGTATCATGGATAGCCTTTGTGGTTGCGTTAACCCTTATAACGATCATATAATTACCTGCGTTCGTGGCATTTTGAGTTTTATCTTGATGATGCCTGTGTGGCATGAGCATTTTGGATGATGCAATGGTATCTTCGTGATATAGTGGTTTCTTTGTCATCCACTAGCTTGTGTGGCAAGAACATTTGAGTGATGCAATGGTATCTTCGTGGTACAGTGGTTTCTTTATGGTCCACTAGTTTGTGTAGCATGAGCATTTTAGTGATGTAATGGTTTGTTGGTAATATACTGGTTTCTTTGTGATCCACTAGCTTATGTGGCTAATGCTTTGAGCATTTATGAGTGATTGGACCTTCGTGGTTTGCCCTTGTAATTTACATGTTTGAATATTCGACAGTTGAGGATCTCTTGGTGAGATGCATCTATTTGTTGGATTTTATGACAACTCATTGCAGTGATAAATTATCAAAATTTTGATAATGGGTACATGTATGGCATTGGCAGTGCGGGTGTCTGACGCATTGTGCTGTTGCGTACTTATTGAGAGAGTATGTTGATTCAAAAGCTTATGCATGAAGTTCATTAGATGGTTGATGATCATGCAATATGTCACGATGTGTAATAAGCTTGGGAAAGTGTGTGGTTGGTGCCATTGAGTGGATGGAATATATATGTGGATAGATTATGGATTGCTTAAGCATGTACAACTCAAGTGATCATGATAAAGAAAAATCACTCCTATGGATGGATGATTGACTATTAATAAAAAAAAAAGTCAAAAACTGTGGAGGAATGTTGGCATGAGGTTTTTCTCCCTAATTTTTTATTTTCCTATAAGAACTTTATTTCCTTATGACCAAGATACCCATGGCCTTATTATAATATATTTGCATGTATCCTTTTTGCCAAGTGTTAAAAACGAAAAGAACGCTCATTCTCTAAAAACCCACCTGTTGAATTTTAAGGCTTAAGAAGAGATGGGTTGGGAGAGAAACTTATGGTGTTTAGTCTCTCCGTCTCTCTCTAATTACCCATAATTCCTCTCTCTCTCTCTCTCTCTCTAAAGTTTAGAGGTGTCTTGATCACAAGGGAGTACTCATAAGCCTTGCAAGGTCACCTTGAGACATGCCACTGGTGAGCCTAATCTCATGCACCATTATCCTTAACTTTCTCGCTCTACATTGCTATTAATCTCTTCATGCTTCAGAACTTCTAGCAAGATATTGAATGCTTTTGATGCTTTTGAGTTGTGGATTTTCTTATTCTTTATAAGCCCTAGTTGGAGCATATCAATTGGTGAGTGCGTTCCAACTTCGTATTTGCTCATTTGGTCTGATTCATGACTAGGATAAAGCATGAACTAATTGATAACAGTTTGGGGATTTGATTTGGTGATTTGAGGAGCTCTTAGTTATAAATATATGCTTGTGCTTCTTATGTGATTAAATTATATGGATGTGAAGTGTTTAATAATATTTTCAAGTAAGGTTCAAAGAGAGATTTTGATTCAAATCTATTTTTGCATTAATCTAGATTAGTAACCACTTTAAATCGATCCTACCAATTAGGATTGAGATAATTCTTTGTAGAGGGACCAAGAATTTGGTTGTTGTGTGCATTGTTAAGACAATATCAAGAGGGCCCTCATGGCTATCTCTTTCCTCGATTTGAGTGGATTGAGTTGGTGAGGAAAGAGTGGATTGCTGGTCTTGGGTTGTTCAAAATAATCCATAGATTTCAACAAGGTATGGATGCCATCATGCATTATTCTTGCAAAGGAGGAGAACTTTTACATAAAAGGACGGGTTGTGATTGGGCATCGACCTCCATATTGCACATGGATATTCTTAAGGAGCTATACTCTTCACTTAGTGCAGGTTACTCAAGGTAAAAAAAGGATATGTGATCCTAATTTTGGAAGGGAATGAAGTGAGAAATCAAAGAGTTTGTTGAAGAATGTCATGTTTGCCAAAGGAATGAAGGTGAAATAGTCGGTTATTGGGGTTACTATAGCCACTCCTAGTACTTGATTATATTTGGACAGACATTTCATGGACTTCATAGAAGGGTTGCCAAGTTTTCAAGGCAAAAATTTTATCATGGTAGTGGTTAATAGGCTATCAAATATGTGTAGGTTGGCCTGATGTCTCAACCATACACTGCCTCCACTACTGCTCAAATTTTGTGGATAAGATTTTAAGTTGCATGACATGCCACAATCAATTATCTGTGGAAGTGCTGTTGTTTCTATAAGTAACTTTTGGAAAGAGTTCTTTCGACTACACGTATGCAACTTAAGATCAGTACGGCTTATCATCCACCGATTAATAGAAAAAGGGAAGTTGTAGACCGCAGTTTGGAGTTGAATTTATGTTATTTTTCTGGTGAGATGCCAAAATGCTAGGTAAGGTGGTCATCTTTGGTAAAATGGAGTTATGATGCTACACTCCAGTCTGTGACAATGATGACACCTTTGAACGGTCTATGCTCTACGTCACCATTAGTATCTTATTATTTTCCTGTTTCTACAAAGGTAGATCAATTTAATAAAGAGATACAAGATTTTGATCAGATTTTAAAGGTCTTGAAGGAAAACCTTCATGTTGTTTAACATCATCTGAAGCAATAGGTGGATCGTCACAGGTTGGAAAGGGAGTTTTAGGTGGATGGCTTTTCCTATCGACAGATCTCTATGAAGAAATGTGTAGTGCATAAGCTCTATCCCAAGTTTTATGGGCCTTATATGATCATTCAGAAAGTAGGTCTGATGGCTTACATATTACGATGAGGATTCATCCTCATTTTCATGTTTCTTATTTCAAGAAAAAGATTGGACCACATCATAGAGTTCCAACATGCTTCTTGGTCTTGCTAAAGATGGTGCCTTGAACGTTTAGCCACTTTCTATCTTGACAAGGAGAAATTGTTAAGCACAATGATCAAGTAGTTATTGAAGTGCTCGTCCAGTGGACTGATATGGCCCCCATGATGCAATTTAGGAGCATCTCTACAAGCTTCAACAACATACTTATGACCTTGAGGGCAAGGTCACATTCAAGGGGGAGGGGATGCTATATTTGATGTAGGGAAATTTGAGGGAAAAATAAAATATACAATAAGCACCTTGACACAAGTAAATTTGGAAAGAAGCCAAACATAAGCAATTTTGGAGAAACCCTAAGGCTTTCTCCCACCTAGGGCTCAACCTTAGCCGTCTTTTACAAGACAAAGTCTTTTCTTTGAGCCCTTAGCCGTCTTTTACAAGACAAAGTCTTTTCTTTCTTACAGAGGAATACATGAATGACTCTCTAGCTGTCACACACCAAGTTTTATAATACTAGAATTTCAAAGATGTGACAGTCCATTCTTAACGAACAAAACCAAATTTGAAATTTTCACTAAATATTACATCAAAACAAAATTTCCACTTAACTTTCCGATTTGTACAACGTTTATTTCACACTTATAATTTGCATGAAGATCTATGTGTATATACAACTGTAATAAAACAAGAAATACAAAGGGAATTCATCCATGACTATAACCTTCTTCCAACTACTTCTGCTGTACATACGAAGCATGCGGCTGCGATTACTCTAAAAAACATTTCAGAATAGTTTGATGAGTTTGACTACTCAGTAAGTGACCATCATTATCCCTACAAATCATGTTTAGAGAGTGTAAATATTTTCTAAAAGAACACATATTAAGCAGAATTTTGACATACTGATTTCATGCATTCTAATATACGCTATTAGACAGATTCACTTCTAATCTTACACATATCCTGTATTCCTTATTAAACAAAGAAAATAAGCATAATACATTGACTATATGCACATGATTGTATCAAGATCATATTATTACAATCAAGTATCAGATATGGTCAGACAAGTATCCACATTAACAGAAGTCCTGCACTAGAAGCAGTAACCTCGGGTTCCAGGCCATGGTTTCAAGGTTAGGACTTCTATTATCCCACAAAATGAAGCGCCACCATCGGGTAAATCCGTTGCGTAATACCTCACACACACACACACAACCCCAGCGCGCATTGGGGCTTTTGATAGGCACTGGCCTTGCAAGACATGGCCCTCTCATATGCCCTTTTGGCGAGAGAGCGTTGCACTACCAAAGGGGTCCTAATGAGTAGTGTCTTTCATAAGTTTTGGGGGTGCAACCTCCCAAACACAATCCGATCCTAACTCTCATCCTATTATAGAGAGTAAGGATAAATCACGACTGTCGGCATAAGTATCTCATCATATCATAACAGAGGCATGTCTTCATGCACTCATATTTTATAAATAGCATGTTAGCATGCACACCTATCTTATTAGAAGCATGCTGCTATACACGTGTATCTTATCAGAAGCATGTTGCCATGCACACATATCTTATTAGAAGCATGTTGCGATGCACACATCTTATCAAAAGCATGTGTCATATGTAATTACAAGGAACCTCAACATTTCTATGATGTACATATAGTCATGAGGGGCATCATTATGTCACACTATCATGCATATCAATTCAAAAGACCTTATTATGTCAATTGTAGGCTATATATCAATGTAGTAGATGTCAAACAACGATACTTTTCCATAAAATAATTCAAAGTAATTACTTGCACATAACACTTGTACATAACTCATGCATATAACACGTATAATATTTGCATATATATAACATTTTTTGTATCTAAGATTTATGCTACAGATATTATAGTTATATATGGAAGTACGTAAAACTTGTAGTTTTAGAAATATTATGATTAAATGCAGAATTATTTCTCGGAACACTATATGAATATCGAGTTTGGAAGTGTGCTCAGATGAATCCAGCATCAAAACAGCCTTCTTTTTCTGCGTGGGCTCAAATATTATGCGGGGTAAAAAAATTCCTCAAGAAATGAGTCCTGATATGAACACTGAGGAATCCATGCAAATTTATCAAATTCAATTATCCGTGGACTCCCATTGGAAATCATGTAAGATACTCCAAACTCAATTTCCGGGCCTTTAGAGGTTTTGTTAACATCTATTTGATCACTTTTTGAAATTAGGGCCATGTAAGATACTCCAAACTCAATTTCCACTATTTGTTAACATCTATTTGATCATTTGATCACTTTTTGATCACTTTTTGAAATTTGTTAACATCTATTTGATCATGTAAGATACTCCAAACTCAATGTCCACTTCGCTACTCTGAGTCCAATACCTTAATTTGTTGAATGCTCTACCTCTTCAATATTGATGAGATCTTCAAAGGGCATGATTTTGATTTCTCTTCTTGCTGCCTTCTCTCTATATTCTTCCCCCTCTTCCAAAATAACTTCACCATCATCTTGATCCTTGTCATAGATCGGATCTCCTAAGAAATCTTGTTGTTCATCTGAGTATATGTCGAAGATTGGTGGTGAATTCCAATCAACAACTTGTTGACTTTTCATGCAATTTACCTCAAAATAAAAACTATCATCCTTCAAATCAGAAACCATACAGTGATGTTCCCCACATCTAGGTCTTCTATCAATATCCTCATCATCTGACTCCACATGCGGAGCGCGAAAGTGAAAATGCTTGCACTTGAGATCTTCTTGATCTGAAAGATCATCGTCTTGCCCATTATTGAGGCTCGCGAACTGCTGCGCTAGCTTCTGTACGTGCCTTTCAAGGTCTTCAATTCTGTCATCTATAGGATCACAGTGTAGATCTACGAAAACCTCCCTTCTATGGCCTCTTCTTGCTGCCATGGGTTCGCCAAAATCTCAAATCCTAGGCAAATAATCAACAAAAATTGCTGAAATCAGCAAAATCTAGGTTGTTTTAGCAAAACTTTAGCCAAAATTAGCAACCCCTAGGTCCACTACAATTTCCCCTCTTTGTTGTTGACCTAGGGTACCAAAAATAGTAGTGTTACAGTAAATGCGTACGCTACATTAACTTTTGTACTTGCTACAGTAACTTCAGTGTGGATTGCGGGCTCTGATATGACTTGAAGTAGGGAAATTTGAGGGAACAATAAAATCAACAATAAGCACCTTGATACTAGGAATTTTGGAAACAAGTCAAACACAAGCAATTTTGGAGATACCCTGAGGTTTCTCTCACCTAAGGCTCAACCCTTAGGCTTCTTTTACAAGGCAGTTTTTTCTTTTCTTAAAGAGGAATACGTGAATTACTCTCTAACTCATCCATGCCCTCATTTATACTGAAAAATTATTGTTTTGGACAATATTTGTCATTGCAATAAACTTTTGACTAAAAGGTCCTAACTTAAATATGACTTCAAACTAAATTCCCTAACTTCAATTAAAATATCTAAAAACTCCCTAACTGGTCTGAAATGAATAAAAGAAACTATAAAAACCCTAGAATTCCTAAAAACTAAAAATCTTAATCTAAGTTGCGGTTAGGTTTTAGTATAAAAGAAAAATGTGTATTTTCAATTAGGGGAAATGAAAAACCCATCTTTTTTATTGATGTAGGAGGCTTGAGTTGAAACCGTTTGTACTATTCTTTTTATATATTTTTTGTGAGTTTTTCTAGCTGTGGCTGTGGCTGTGGCTGTTAGATCATAACATAGTCGTCAATAAGATATACATGTTGAGAATATGTAAATTTGGATTTTGCATAATGATTTCTGAACTTAGTCATGCGGATTGTTCATACTTATGTATTCCATTGAATAGAATATTGTGGTGTAATAGGGAAAGCCAATATGATCCATTTAAAATATGTATCAATTATGAAGTTTGTAATTGTCGCTGCTCTTGGTTTTGGCTCTTGGCTAGGTGGATGCAAGTACCAGATAAAAGGATGTGCAGGTCGTGGCGGTTTTGCTGAAGTATACAAAGCTTACAAGAGTGAACTCCCTGAGGACGTCGTTGCACTGAAGGTTCTTCCTTATCTTATGTTTGTGAGGTTTTATTGAAGTGCAACTCAAACCAAGACGTGGATTACATCTTATTTTCTCCAGATACAAAAGCCTGCTTTTCCTTGGGAGTTCTACTTGTACCGCCAACTTGATAAGCGCATACCGTCTAAGGAAGTACGCACAAATAGTTGAACTGCTATTATTTCTTGTCACTTTTGTGAAAAATCAGTGTGAGACTGAGTCCTTACTTAATTATTGGGGAATTTAGTTTTGCCAAGCTAATTTTCCAATTCATATTCAATTGTCTATAAAAGAAAAAAGAGAAAATCATAGGAGTTATCGTCAAATCATTCTGCTGTAGCACCAATGTCATACTTTGAACTTGCAGTATTTCATGTTCATCCCTTTTCTCCATTTGCTGATTGTTTAGGCTCTCTTCCATGCACTGCTGATTTTACGTGGATTCCTGTTTATACTTTATAATGCAAACATTTCTTATTTTGACTTTGTTTTCTGGGCAGAGGTCAGCCTTTGGCTTTGCACAAAGAGTGCACATCTTTTCTGATTGCAGCATTCTGGTCTGTGACTATGTGGCACATGGCCTTCAGGTATATGTTGTATGTGGAATGCTTGCATATGTTTTGTTGGAAAACAATCCAAGAAAAAAGAAAACTATAGGTATACTGTAATCCAATTGACTATGGAAAACCTTAGTTCACTTGGGTCATCACCGTCAAGAAAGGATCGGCAGTTATGGAGAGGGATTTGGACCCCTGTTGGGATCATATCCTGTTCTGGTGGGTCCCACTTCCTCTCCATAAGTGTTCAACATTCCATAAGACAGCAGAAAACCTAATCAACTAATCCCATAGTTTTATGTAATCCAAATAATGTGCACCTCTCTGATAATGAAATGACTGAGGGCTATGGCTGATTCTCTGGATCAGACAAGCTTTCATTGTATGCGCATTGGATGTATTCAACTCAGGATTGTTATCTGCTTAGCTAAAAGTTGAGGCACCAAATTTCCCCCCTTTTTTTTTATCATATGGATCTGTTATCTGATGCATTCATCATGTTATTATCACACATGAACAGGATGTTATAAATTCCTACTTAGTGACTGGACAACACATGGATGAAATTCTATGCATGTATTACACAACAGAGATGTTGCGTATGCTGGAAACTTTACACACTGCAGGCATCATTCATGGTGATTTTAAGTCCGACAATTTACTCGTTCGGTACGCGAGGTAAGTGTATTTGATATTTGGAGATCGTGTAGGTACCAAACTTGTTTTAGATATCCTCTGTGATCTACAGATTTTATGCATTGAAAATGAGAGTGCTAGAAATAAGTGTTGTAAATGACATAGTCATTGGAGGATCAATGTTGGGAATATACAGACCTACACCATATTACAGTCTCCTTAACCATATCATGGCACTGAAACAATATACTGATGCATTATTGGTATCAGAGTCATTATCTTGAAAGATGGATGGTCCTACGTATTTATTAAACATTAAGCTATATGTATCTTCACAGTTAAGAATGAAATAAAAGCACTTCCCTTGGTGATATTCAAGTAATTTTCAAAATAATGATTTCTTTGCAAATGTGAAGTTTTGATTAAGATAAATTTATATTTAGATTCATTGACTTTATTTTGATTCAATTAATTAGGGGAGTCGTGTGCATGTATGTTTGCCTTTCCTGTTATCGTTCAAAGGAATTTATGTCATCGTATACATGTCACTTTATAGTCTCGTTCTCTTGTAAATGAGGGGTTTAAGCCATCACTTTTATAAATGCAATTATGTTTATCTCATATACTTCATATCAAAGCAGAATTAGGAAAAAGGTCTGAAGATCGTAATTTGTTAAATTCAGTCATTGCTTGGAGTTGCTTCTCAACAAGATCTATAGTTCTTATGTTTCTATCTCTCAGTTCTAAGAATAATTGGGATAATTCTTTTTGTAAACTAGATTTTTGCTCTTGTAGGTCCTCAAAGGTAGAAGGACTTCTAATAGGAATAGTAGTCACTTGTATTCCTGACTAAAAGATTAAAGTTATGGCCCTATGGTCTCAAAGCCCAATTAGCCTTTAAAATGTTGCCTTTTCTTCTTAGATGATGCTTTCCTTATTGGTCTTAGGTTCATATAAAGAGTACTATAAAACTATATTCTCAAAAAAAAAAAGAAAAAAAAGAAAAAGAAAAAAAAACTAACAAGCACAACAATAGGAGGCAGTGCACTGTCTATTGTAGAAAAATAATAACAATAGCAACTTTATTGAAATTGGTAGAGAGAGAAAATAGATATGGAGAGAGGAATTTTGCTGCGAAGCGTATAGCTAGAGGGATGGGTAGATAGCTCTTAGATTTTGTTGTGTATTTTAATGGGTTAGTGAGCCCTCTTTATAAGCTTTGCCTTAAAATACATGTTAGGTTTTGTATCCAATGGTCAAGGTCTATCTCTACCCATATCAACGGCTAAGCCTTCCTTCTCCAATCTCTCTCTCTCTCTCTCTCTCACACACACACACACTAAAAAAAACGTTTTGGTTCAACATGACCATTAAAGCATTATTGATGGATGGCTTGAAAAGGAAAGAGAAATGACATTTACAAAAAAAAGGTAGTCAAAGAATTTAAGGGAAATAAGACTATTATAAAAATAAATAATATTATTAAATGTATTTAGAATAAAAGAAAAAGGAGGGGCCATGAAGTAAATGGTAGTCATGAGGCCTTAGTGGCTATACTCCAACACCTCCCATTGTTCCAAACATATACATTGTGATCCAAATTAGCTATATAGCTTATATAAGGCTAGATTAGTAGCCAAAGGGTTAACTCAAGAAGGAGTAGTTTATGTGAAGACACATTCTCTTGTAGCAAAATTTGCATCTATAAGGATAATAACATTGGTAGCATATTATGGCTTGGAATTATTTCTATTAGACTTTAAGACAACTTTCTTAAATGGAGAATATTTATTTGAAACAAGTAATAGGGATATGTAGTTACAGATCAAGAAGAAAAAGTATATAAATTCAAGAAATCATTATATGGTCTAAAACAATCATCGAGGCATTGGTACTTAACGTTTCGCAAGACAATTGTCCAAATTAGCTATAAAGCTAATAGATTGAATCACTATATATGTGTTTGAAATAGTGGGAGTAAATTTGTGTTTTTGTCTCTATATGTAGATGATATTCTATTAGCTCCAAATGATATGAAAATGAGAAATAAAACTAAATATTGGCTTAATTTATATTTTGAAATGAAGGATATGAGAGTAGCTTCATATGTTTTGGGAATAAAGATTACAAGCGATAGAAATTCTAGGCCTCTCCACTTATCTCAAGAAAAATATCTAAAGAATGTTCTTAAGAGATTTAAGATAGAAAACTGTAAACCAATGAAGACTCCTATATGTAAGGGCATGAAGTTCTCAAAGAAAGAATGTCCAATTAATGATGCAGATGAAGCTAAAATGGAACATATTCATATAAACAAGCCAATTGATCTGTTATGTAATGCTTTGTACAAGACTTGATCTTAGTTTTGCAATAAGATATGTCAGTAGATTTCTATATAACCCAGTATGACTCGCTGGCAAGCAATTAAAATGATGCTTAGATATATTCAAGGAACCAAACATTATAAATTATGCTATCAGGCGTATAACGAACAAATTCAAGGATTCTCTAATGCAGATTTTGCAAGAGATCCTGATGATAGAAAATTCATTTTTGGAAGTCTTTTCTTCTTTAGACTGTTTCTTGATTTAGTAAGAAACGTGAATGTGCTTCTCGATAAAGCAGAATACATCTGTTGTAGTATAACTTCTACTTTTGTTGTCTAGATAAGCCGTTTCATTAGGGAGTTGAAGTTGGAAATAACCAAGCAGCAATTTCGTTAATTACAATTGAAGCTATTACCTCCAAGGGAAGACTCATAGAAGTTGATTATTACTATATCCATGGTAGAGTGGGAAAAGAAAGAAATTGCAGTAAGTTATTTGCCTCCAAATGATATGGTAGCAGACCCTTGAACTAACTGATTGACTGTTGAAATGTCCTCCAAGCGTGTGACCAAGATGGGATTTAGAGAAATATAGATTATCCTCTTGAGAGGCACCTTTGAATGTTACAAAGTATTAAATCCTGTAGATGGACAAAACCTTGTAGTGGGTCATGTTACATAGGGTAAAACCTTAAACAGGCAAAACCTTGTGGCTTAGCAATGTTCTTGCATTCGGCCTTTTAGCCAAGTGGTTGGTGTTCGAGTATGACCCCAAAGGCCTCATGACTACCATTTACTTCATGGTCCCCCTCTTTCCTTTTATTTCAAATATATTTAATAATAATATTACTTTTTATAATGGTCTTACTTCCTTTAAATTTTTTGACTACCTTTTTTTTGGTAAATCTCATTCTCTATTATTTTTAAGCCACCAATCAATAATGCACTAACGGTCATGTTTAAATAAAATGTTTAGTTTAGTATAAGAGAGAGAGAATGGAACCTATTGATATGGGCAGAGAGAGATCTTGACCATTGGATACAAAACCTACCATATGTGGCAAGGGGATAAGCTCTAAAGCTTATAAAATGGGGTTCCCTTAATCATTAAAATACACAACAAATTCTAAGAGTTATCTGCCATCTCTCCAGTTATCCATACGCGTCACAACAAAATTGCTCTCTCTATATCTATTTTCTCTCTATCAATTTCAATAACGTTACTATGTTTATTATTTTTCTAAACTGTTATCAGTGCACAATTGGTCTATCTTTTTTTTATTTTTCCTTGTGGGAGCACTATCTAATTGTGGTGGTGCAATCAACTTGTTTCTCTATCTCTGTTGGGTTCACCCAAGGATCACCTTTAACATTTCAACTTTTTTTTTCTTTCGCAAAAGGGTTCACGCCATTGACATCAATAACAGGTACGGACCTGTGCAAGCAAGATACTTTTTTTGGGGGTTTGTAGAGACTTATTCTCTCATCTTTTTTGGGTTTTAGAGACCTATTTTGTAACATCTGTTTTTTGGGTTTGTAGAGGCTTATTTTCTCTCATCCTTGAAAGCTTTTGTCCATTTGTTGCCTCTCCCTCTTTTGTCACGTAGTGCTTCTCTCCCATCTAATAACCTTTTTTTTGTTTTTTATTTTTTTAATTACCTCATTGGGCACACGCTTTGAGATCCAATTCTTTTTGGTTATTTTTTGCATACTTCTTCTTGCTGAAGTATTCTATCCCCTAGTAAACTTTCCCGTGAAAGAACTTGAGGGTCGTAGAAGCAACGTGATTACCTTGTGCACCCTCAGTTGAGTTGCAAGCACAAACTGTTGGGGTCCAAACTTTTGCAGCGAAGAGACTTTCACTTGTCGCCCGAAATTAAAGTTAGTCCTTCATCTTGGTGATTCTTTGGAGGCCATTACCTGCTGTTCCACTTAAGGCAATACATGAATCACCATCAATCAAAGAAGTGCAACCATCATTATCTAAAAAAAAAAAGTTGGTAAATCATCCGTCAACGGAGTGGTCAATTGATTTAAACCTTGAATTTCATTGGTATTCCTATAATTTTCTGATAACATGGTTAATAAATTTGTGATGAGTGAACTATCTAAAACTGAAAAACTTAATGGGACAAACTTCAATATGTGAAAAAAAAAGAATTGCATCTTAATTCAAGACAAGAATGATTATGTTTTGACATTTATTAAGCCTGAATTGGGTTCAAACCCCTCTGCCCTAAGTAGAAAACAACTTGCGAAATGGGAAGGAGATGACAAATTGACAAAAACCACATTGCTTATATTTATGGAGGATGATTTGATAAGGGTTTTTGTTGATTATGAAACCTCTAAATTAATGCTGGACGCTTTGACGGATAAATATGGATCTACATCTAAAACCTATATTCAACTTTTATTTCAGAAATACAATTCACGTAGGATGAGGGAAAATGAATCTATGGTAGTGCGTGTTAACAAAATGATTGTTCTTGTTAAATACAATTCACTCATATTTATGGTTTTGACTATGAGTGACAAAATCCACAATAGCATGATCCATTACAAGAATATCTTTTCCTTTTATCATGAGTGATGAAATATGTTTGAGCATGACACTCCTCATGATGAAAAGTTTGAGAGGTATTCACCTTATAATAAAACTATAAATATTTGTCATGAGAAAGCATAAGAAAAATGTTATGACAAAGCATTGCCACAATGGTAGTGCTCAAAAGTGGGAGTGGACCTTTGACAGATTACTAGGCTCAACCCTCATGATCAAGTAGGAGGATGCATGTGCATGTGGCCACTGTGTTGGCATAGACATTGTGTTAGCGCATGCGGTGATTGTATTGGTCCATGTGACCATTGTGTTGGCACATATGGTGAGTAGCTATTGTGGTAGCACATGTGGCTATTGTGTTCGCGCATTGGGCTATTGTGTTGGCAAATGTGACCATTGTGTTCGCACAACTGGTAAGTGGCTATTATAGTAGCATATGTGGCCATTATGTTGGCACATGTGGTTGTTGTATTGGCACATGTAACCACTGCGTTGGTACATGTAGTGAGTGGATATTGAATTAGCACATGTGGCCATTATGTTGGCGCATGAGCTACTTGTTTTGGCACATGTGACCATTGTATTGGTGCATGTGGTGAGTGTTTATGACATTATGTTGGCACATGCAGTCATTGTGTTGTCGCATGTGGTGGCCATGAGGCCTCACAATGCCATACCATTTTTCTGCATTAGCCAGAAAATTGTGACGATGGCTTGTAAAAATTTTCTTACTATGAGTGATAAATCTGCATTAAGGGCTCATGGCCATGCGTTTCTGGTGTTGGCACATGTCACCATTATGTTCGTACCATGTGGTGAGTGGCTATGGCATTATGTTGGCATATCCAGTCATTGTGTTGGCGCTTGTGGTGGCCAAGAAGCCTCACAATGCCATACTATTTTTTCGCATTAGTGTGAAAATCCTCATGATGCCTCGTCACAGTTCTTGTCTAATAAAACATATTCTATCATGAGGATTTTCATGCTAACACAGATTTGTCACTCATTAAAAAGATCATGCATATTCTTGTAATAGTTTTTTTTTAATTACTTAACCATGAGGACTACAACTATTGAATTTAGATAAGTCATGGATGCACTCCCACTTGGCCTCATGTGCCAACAATCTCGGACTTGGCCATGACCGCCGAGCATAATGATAAGTCAGTTACACTCCCACTTTTTGACTATGAATTTTATGGCAATATTTGTGATGATGTTTTTCTCACGCTTTCGCGGATATGTCTCTCAACAACAAATTTCTATAATTTCCATCATGAGGATTTTCATGTTAATGCAGATTTGTCACTCTTGGAAAACAACTGACTTAGACATGTTTTAGTCCCCATTAAGCTCGTGTGTTTAAAAAATAGTTTCACTTAGACTCTCTGTCAATGGGTCAGAGTTCATATTGGACGAGGGCAAGTAACTAATGGTTACGTCATTTTTTCAACATCTTGAATGTAGTGATATTGCACTTTTAGATGTTCTAGAGTAGAGAGAGAAAATCTAGAATGTTGTGTTTGAGCCAAGAGAGATATCTTGACTCTATACTAACAAGATTTAAAATGGAAAATTGTAAACCACTATCAACTCTTGTTGGAAAGAGAGTAAAATTATCTAAGAAGGATTGTCCAATAGAAGAACAAGAAAAATATAATGTTCCCTATGGCAAGCTATTAGTAGCTTAGTGCATGCTGCAAAGATGCCCAAAGACCAGATTCGACCCATGTTGAAAAGCAGCCTAAAGAGATGTTAAGCAATTCTTGTGATTTTTGTTTTTTACGGAATGGCTTCTTAGACAATTTTCTTGATAGGCATGGTTCACAAGTTTGGAACTCAATTTCTTTAAGATTTGGAATTAATCTTGTTTTTAATAATTTTTGCATTTTATTTTTGTTAATATGTCCTAATTTCAAGTGCCATATATATGCATCATTTTCAGCCACATTTCTTGCCATATCGATATAAGAAGAAGTAACATTATTCATTCCATTAACAACATTTAGGTGATACAAATTTTCAACTTTCTCCCCCCAATCATAAATTCAAGCATGTTTCTCAATAGACACCTTTCTAGTCCTGAAACACACCTTATAGCCCCTTTCATCTAACTTAGGGACAGAAATAAGGTTGTGCCTCATATTAGGTGCATACAAAGTATTAATGAGGAAGAAATTTATATTTTCAGGCAACTCCAACTTGTATGTGCCAACATCTAGCATATCACAGAAGGTGTCATTCCCCATGTATATCTGTTGGTTGCCGGTTTTCACCATAGTTGCTGGAATCTCTCCACCAACCTCGTGTTTCCAGTTCTGAGACCCGATTCCGTTAAGGAATCTCAATGGAATCTGTTTTTTGGAACCAAGGAAACTTGATTCCTCAATTTCAGAATTTCGAATTGACACATCTTTAGAAACCACTTTTTGGAACCATGGAAACTTGATTCTTTAATTTCGGAATCTCGATTTAACTCATCGTTAGAAACCATTTATCGGAACCAAGGAAACTCCATTCCTTAATTTCGGAATCTCAATCCAACGCATCTTTAGAAACTTGAACCCATTAATTGTGGGTAGACGTTCTCAAATATATCGAATATAGATTTCAATGAGGATTTAATCTTGATTCCACGTCAATTGGAGAAATCTTCTTTCAAATGCTTCTAGTGATTGCAGGGTTTCATTATTTTACTTGTGCCACCTTGGATGGCCTTTGCTTTAAATTTAAAATATAACTGGTAAATACAACACATACAAGTAAAAGTAAAACCATGGTGTAGACATAATCCTATTTTGTCTTTAAAATAATGAAGTCAAAATCACAATTTAAAAATACTTGTCTTTTGTATATAATGACAGTAAGTTCAATAGTCAACACAATCACTTTAAAATTTGATAAACCTTTTAATAAGAGACATCCAATATACGTTATAGAGTTGATGATCCTCAAGATGTGCTTGTGGCTTCCTTCTCCAACAAAATGAAATCTCGATTCCTGGTGGGGATCGTCAAATGCATTCCATAGTCCATGTTATTATAAATCTTGATCTCAAACTGGCATGGATCTTTGATCAATATACTTCAGAAACTTGATTCCAAATATGCTAGAATCTTGATTCAAAACAACAACGTATCTTTGTTCCACATATGTCAGAAACTCGATTCCATGGATGTCGAAAAATCGATTCTGCATATTAATGAATCTTGACTCCTGGAGTGTTGATTCGAAGGGGATAGGAATCTCGATTCCAAGGAGGACGGAATCTCGATTCCATATGTGGATGAAACTTGGAACTATTTTGGTCGAAACACGATTCTCAGAAACTAGGAATCTTGTTCCTAGCAATTCCTATTGTACGGACAATGTTTCCTAAGACAAGAATCTTCTAGCCGACCGCGATTTCGCGATGCCGGTTCCAAAAACGATTCGAGTTCCCAGGTGTTTCCAACAACTATGGTTTTGATTTCCTTCATATCAACAAAAACATCCTTAGTTTTTGAAACATGCCTAGTCGATGCAGAGTCCACCCATCATCCTCTCAAATCATGATTGGCCACCATTGATTCAGAAACCACACAAAATAGGTCGAGCTTCTTGTTGCTCTTGTGGTTGCTCCTTTGTTCATTGTTCTTGCGGTAGCCATTATTGGAAACATTGTCATTAAGACATTGAGGTTTAATGTGCCCTATCTCTCGACACTTGAAACAATTTGGCGGGTTTTGTAAGCCTTTCATCCTTGCAGTTTGAAAACTTTACCCTTCCCTTTAAATCTCTTATTGTTATTTCGATCATTGTAGGATTTAGGGCGGTCAGTTTTAGAGGAATTTTAGGCAAAGTACAATTCTTCCTTTCTCTTTTTTATTTCTTCTTTCTTCCTTTATATTTAGTTGCATGTGTAAGTTCAACATGGTAATTCCTTGGGTTGAGGGATTAAGAGCAATGACTACAGGTCCCCATGAAGGTGGGAGATTGTACAGTACAATTGACACTTGCATACGATAGGGAATGGGGTTTCCTGTCCCAACAAGGTCTTTAGCCGGAACAATCATTTTGTTAACATGCTCTACCACATATTCATTTCCCCTCATCCTACATGAATTGCATTTTTGAAACAAAGGTTGAATACGGGTTTCAGATGTAGATCCTTATTTTTCCATCCAAGCCTCCATCATTAATTTAGAAGTTTCATAATCTTCAAAAACTCTTATCAAATCATCCTTCATAAAGTAAGCAATGTGGTTTTTTCTAATTTGTCATCTCCTTCCCATTTCACAAATCGTCTTCTACTTTGGGCAGAGGGGTTTAAACCCAATTCAGGTTTAGTAGAAGTCAAAACATAATAAATCTTGTCTTGAATAAAGATGTAGTTCATTTTTTTTTCCACATATTGAAATTTGTCTCATTAAGTTTTTCGGTTTTAGATAGTTTACTCATCACAAATCTAGCAGCTATGTTATAAAAAAGTATAGGAATATCAATGAAATTCAAGGGTTAGATCAACTAACCACTCTGTCAACGGATGATTTACCAACTTGTTTTTTTAGATGATGATGGCTGCATCTCTTTGGTTGATGGTGGTTCACGGATCCCCTTGAACAGCTGGTAATGGCCTCCAAAGAATTACCAAAATGAAGAACTTTGATTTAGAGTGACAAGTGCAAGTCTCTTCGCTGTAAAAGTTTGGAGCCCAATAGTTTGCGCTTGCAACTCAAGTGAGGGTGCGCAAAGTAATCATGTTGTTGCTTGGATCCTCAAGTTGTTTCATGGGAAAGTTTACCATGAGATAGAATGCCTCAGTAAGAAGTATGTAAAAAAAACGCTCAAAAAGAATTGGATCTCAAAAAGTGTGCCCAATGAGGTAATAGAAGAGAAATAAAAAGACAAAAAAAAAAGAAGTTATTAGATGAGAGAGAAGCACTACATGACAAAGGAGGGAGAGGCAACAAAAAGGACAAAAACTTTAAAAGATGAGAGAGAATAAGCCTCTACAAACACAAAAAAATGATGTGAGAGAATAAGTCTCTACAAATCCAAAAATGATGAGAGATAATAAGTCTCTAAAGACCCAAAAAGGATGAGAGATAATAAGTCTCTAAAAACCCAAAAAAAAAGTACCTTGCTTGTGTAGGTCCGTACATATTATTGATATCCATGGCGTGAATCCTTTTGTGAGAAAAAAAAGAAGTTGAATTGTCAATGGTGATGCTTTGGTCAACCCAACAGAGATAAAGAAACAAGTTGATTGCACCACCACAATTCGATAATGCTGCCACATGAATTCCAGTGTAGAAAAATAATAAAAATAGAAAATTTATTGAAAGTAGGGATTCTCATTTCCTAGAAAATTAGGTAACGAGAAAATAAAAATAAAGAGGTTGAAAGTAGTTTTTTGAGAAAAGGTGACTAGATGTTGAAACTTGTTTGAAGGACACAATAAAGATCAAGGGAATCCCATGGATCGTATACCAACAACTAGTGATTTTGACCCTATTGAGTCCCCTAATCTAGATAAAAATCAGAGTTATAGAGCTCCTCCTTTTTATTTAGATGAATATTATTTTTTCTTAAATGAGGATGAGATAGATGAACCATGTACTTATAGTGAAGCCATCAACTCACCTAAATCATCTGAATGTATCAATGTTATGGATGATAAAATTAACTCTTTTTAAAGAAACCAAGTATGGGAACTTGTAGACCTACCTAAAGATATGAAGGTTGTAGGATGTAAATGGATCCTTAAGAAGAAATTTAAAACTGATGGAACCATTAATAAATATAAAGCTACATTAGTAGCTGAAGGGTTTACTAAAAAATAAAGAGTAGATTATGTGGAGATATATTCTCCTATGGCAAAATTTGCATCTATAAGGATAATATTAGCATTGATAGTTTATTATGACTTGGAATTATTCCAATTAAATTTTAAGACAAATATCTCAAATGGAGAATTAAAAGAGGATATTTATAGGAAACAATCAGAGGGATATGTAGTTACAAGTTAAGAAGAAAGCATATATAAATTGAAGAAATCATTATAGGAAAATGTTTATATAAGTGTGAGGCTCTAAACAATCAAATTAGGGAATTAGAAGAGGTTGTTTTGATGCCCAAATATCCTCAAATTGATCATCTCGACCTCAAGATGCATGGACATGAGAAAAAAATGGATTTTATGTTTTGGAAATAGTGCATCTTGTAATGCATTTTTGGACCGTCAATTTTCAAGTTTCATAGATTTGCTCGATCTACACTATTTTTAAAGCTTTAAATTTTATATTTATAGATGAAAACATATTTTAAGGCTATCACAAAGATTTCCAGTATTGAAACCACATTTCTCAACACTACATGAAGGTGCTCTTTACTTTGATTGTTTAGAGTCTCGGCTTTATACAACCCGCACCCATCATTATATAGTTTAAAACAATCATCTAAGCAATGGTGCTCAACTTTTCACAAAACAATTGCCCAAATTAGCTATATAGCTAATAGATTGGATCACTGTGTATATTTTTCGAATAGTGGGAGTAAACTTGTGATTTATCTCTATATGTAGTTGATATTCTATTAGCTGGAAATGATATGGACATGATAAATAAAACTAGATCTTGGCTTAATTCACTTTTTGAAATGAAGGATATGGGAGAAGTGTCATATTTTTTGGGAATAAAACTTGCAAGCGATATAAATTCTAGGCTTCTCCACTTATCTCAATAAAAATATCTAGAGAATGTTCTTAAGAGATTTAAGATAAAAACTGCAAACCAATGAAAACTCTTATTTGTAAGGGCATGAAGCTATCAAAGAAAGAATTTTCAATTAATGATACAGACAAGGCTAAAATGGAACACAGTCCATATAAACAAGCCATTAGGGTCTATTATGTATCATGCTTTGTACAAGAGCTGACCTTAGTTTTGCATTAGGATATGTCAGTAGATTTCAAAGTAAGCCAGGGATGACTCACTGCAATTAATAAAAGGATATTCATATATATCCAAAGAGCTAAACATTACAAATTATGCTATCAGGCTGATAACCTACAAATTCAAGGATTCTCAGATGCAGATTTCCTAGGAGATCTTGATATAGAAAATCCACTTTTGGAAATCTTTTCCTCTTTGTTGGAGGTTTTGTTTCTTAGTTTAGTAATAAATATGAATATGTTGCCCGATGCACAATGGAAGCGGAATATATCTCTTGTAGTTTAGCTCTACTTTTGCCTTTTGGATAAGCCACTTCATTAGGGATTTGAAGGTGGAAATAACCGACGAGGCAGTTCAAATAATTTGTGATAACCATGTTGTAATTCCGTTGATTACAAATAGAGCAATTAGCTCCAAGGGAAGACTCATAGAAGTCCAAGACATAGTGGAACAAAAAGAAATTGCAATAAGTTATATGCATTCCCAGGATATGATAGCAGACCCTTTAACTAAGCGATTGGCTGTTGAAATAGTCTCCAAGCATATGACCATGATGAGACTTAGACAAATATAGAGTTTTCTCCCAAGAGACACCTTTGAATGCTACAAAAGATTAAATCCTGTAGATGGATAAAGGCTTGTAGTTGACCATGTCATATTGGGTAAAACCTTGAACAGGCAAAACCTTGTGGCTTAGCAAAATTGATATATTCGGCCTTTTTTGCCAAGTGGGAGGTATTGGAGTCTAGCCACAAAGGCTTCATGACTACCATTTACTTTATGGTCCCTCTCTTTTCGTTATTTCAAATGTAATTAATAATATTATGTACTTTCTATAATGGTCTAATTTCTTTTAAATTGTTTGACTAACCTTTTTTTGGTAAATGTCATTCTCTTTTCTTTTTAAGCCATCCATCAATAATGCTCTAACGGTCATGTTAAACCAAAACGTTTTCTTTAGGATAAAAGAGAGAGTGAGAGAGAGAGAGAATGGAGAAGAAAGGCTTAGCTATTGATATGGGCAAAGAGATCTTGACCATTGGATGCAAAACCTGCCATATGTAGCAAGGGGATAAGCTACAAAGCCTATAAAAAGGTGGTAAGGGGATATGCTCCGTAGCTTATAAAAGGGGTTTCACTAACCCTTTAAAATACACCAAAATCTAAGAACTATTGTCCATCTCTCCAGTTATTCATGCGCTTCACAACAAAATTCCTCTCGTCATATCTACTCTCTCTCTCTCCACCAATTTCAATAAGGGATTATCTATAAAGAGATATTTTATCTTTTGTATATGGAGGTCATAATCATTTTTATCCCTTAAATTTCAAAATGGGTGGTTGTAAGAGTGTCATTGAATCGACACAAAGTTCCAAAAAAACTTTTTTTGGACTTTGTGACTCACCCCAAGCCATCTAATGTGACATCTAATGAAAACAAAGGGGTATTATTCATGATCTGAATTTAAAGGGTCTGCTATTTGAATAATTCCATTCATGAATAATACCCCTTTAACTATCTGAGAAAAGATTTCATGGGAACATTAGACCCCTTTGAATAATTTCGTTCATGATAGCAGACCCTTTAAATACTCACAAAAAGTCTGGAAGACCCAAAAGGAGAATTCCGTTCATGAATAATACCCCTTTAACCAAAGGGGTATTATTCATGATCTGAATTTATTGTCGAACATTTAGCAGATAAAACAAAGGGGTATTATTCATCAACGGAATTTATTGTTTTTCAGTTAGCAATTGAAAATCCATGAACCCGTCTATTTGCTTAAGTGGTGACCGACAAGTAATATTGTTTCGTGGTAGATTATATAAGTTCTCCTATTTCTGGTTTCTGCATCACCCAGAAATCATTGTTTTCCTCTTTTTGTTGAATATAAATTGTAGCATCTTGTAAGTAATGCATATCTTTATTCATGGAGTAATTTTCTGTAAATTACTTGTGGAGCCTTGTGCGGCTTCCCAATCTAAATTTATGGTCCTTTCTTTCAGTTCTTTCTGTAAGATTTATCATCATCCTTACTTGATTGGTCAAATACAATTGCTATTTCTGATTTGATAGTTCTAAGTTAGTTCCTACCTTTTCAATAGTGGTGACCCACAGGAGGATGCATTTCTTAGTCGCAGTGGGCCCTGGGAAGATCAGGTGAATACTATTAAGTCAAGTCTCAACAATTGGATAGTTCTACATTCATTCAGTTTGTGAATAATGAGTGTAGTTTTGAAGTGCAGGGACTTTGCCTTATAGATTGGGGAAGAGGAATTGACTTGAGTCTCTTCCCTGTTGATATAGAGTTCCATGCGGATTGTAGGACTTCAAATTTCCGTTGTATTGAGATGCAAGAGAATCGGCCATGGAAATTTCAGGCAATTCCCATTTTTGTCTTCTTCAGAAAGCATTACTTTAATATTTATGGAAATTCACTCATTATAGTTTTCCCTTAACATCTTCTAGGTGGACATTTATGGTCTTTGTGTCGTTGTTCACATGATGCTACATGGGCAATACATGGAGCTAGAGAAAAAAATCGGTGCCGATGGGTCTGTTCTTTATCAACCCAAATCTTATTTGAAAAGGTACTGACGTATTCTCCTTCTGGCTCTTCCACACTTTTTGTGAGTATTTAGGAGCCAAGTTTTCTCTGGCTCTATATTTTCAAGTTGCAGTTTGGATTGAATGCACATTAGACTTTCCATTCAGGCACACTTATGCAGCATTTTTTTTCCGATCTTTACCTGGGAAAACATTGTGATGCTGCTGCATCTTGGATATGTACTAAGGTCTCTTGAGGCCTTGAATACAATTTTGCCTGGCAAAATTACTAGATTTCTTGGGCACCAAAAAATGACTGTATCTACACAGTGATTTTCATTCCTCCATGATTATTAAATTTCAGGATTATGCATCTCTCTCTCTCTCTCTCTCTCTCTCTCTGCGGGTGTTATATTCTAGCACGAACCAAAAGGTGATGATGCGTCTCTTACACTTCCCTTCAGGAATGTCAGGATGATACATCCAACAGACCATATTCTTTACCAAATGCAAAGTACTAATTGACATAGTTCTTCGTCTTCGCTTTTCATTGTAGATGTCTTTGTTGGTTTCCTAATGTATGGATATATCTAATTGAGTTTCAGGTACTGGAACATTGATCTCTGGCAAAACATGTTTACAACCTTGCTCAATTGTCAAGGGAACTATAGCCCCATGATATTGCAGGGCTTGAGGAAGTCTTTTGAAGACTATATGTGCAAGCAACCCCATTTGATCAAGAAACTGATGCAATTGTTAGTGAGACAACGGACATGCCTGTGTTCTGGCAAGTAATGCCATCTCCCCTTATCACAATCTGTTATTTGAGGAGACATACTCGTTCTCCTGTTGCAACACAATCATTTGTATGATTTATAAGTTCCCAATAAATATTAAGATGTAATATGCATCTCTGGAGAACTGGAAAGGCTAAGTGCTTCTGTTCCGATGTTGAAGCCTTTGTATGGTTGTCATCTTGAAGCACATACTGTTGCAAAATGGATGTAAGAACTCTGATTTTGCAAGAATGCAATTGAGGAGTTTCTGTAGTGATTCAAGGGATATGCATTTCTGAATTTTAGTTTGGAAGGATGGAAATAGATTTTCAAGCTACCATTAGGTTTTCGACACTGGAACGATATCTCCAATCAAATTTTAGAGTTGCGCCTTACTTCTAAATTATAAGGAGGCAATCTTACACAAACCTCACCGTAATTCAATTGTTAATTTCACAGCTAGCAATTGTGTTATTTTTAGAGTAATCCAAGATCAATTGATAGTATGATTAGGACATGTAGTTCCTAGTAGCGGCCATTTGATTTTGGGTGAGGTTTGTAGAAGGCACTCATCTTGGCACACATCTAAATTTCGTTGGAAGATATATTTTTGGTGTTGGAAACCTTATGATGATTTGAAAATCCATGTTAAAAAAATAATTAATAAAATTTAAATTTTCAAAAGTGATGCAGATCGAATAGATCTATAAACATTTGAAAATATTGAAAAGAGATTGTCTAGATAATGTTTTATATGATGCATTGTTTTTAGAACTTGAAATTCGTTTTTCTTATGCCATATTGTGGTTGAGATGATCAATTTGAAGGTTTTTTAATTTCGAAACACTATTTTCTATTGGATTTTTTGATGTGGGCCTTACTTCTATAGTACCTTATATAAACTTTTTCCTTTGATTTTTGGTCAGAATCGCCTAATCATAATAATATAATTTGATCGTAACATTTCTCTTGCACAATGTATAAAATATTAACACTACTCATGAATTTGGTTGATATTAACAAAAGATGTAAAACAGTAACACACTTGGGTAACACCACTCATTGACGAGTTCAGCTATTGTTACTAGTAACAAAGAGATTATGTATGCATTATCCATAGAACTGACAATGACCAATGGGAAAAATTCACTTGCACGCAAGACCAAGGAGGAAAAGTATCAGCATTCAAGAAGGAATCAGCAATTTGTAAGGTCAATTTTCCCGTGTAAAGTTTAAATAAAACAAGGCTAGGGTTTTTGAGTCCCCCGCCTCACATGTACATGTGTAACCGCATCCCCCTACTAAAGTCCGGCTTAGGAGCTTCCTTCCCAAACACTTTACACGTGCACAAACAGTATGTATATTTGATCCCGCCTTCCCCACCATTCCTCTAACATAGAACATTGATGTTAGAGGCATTTGTTTTTTTTTTTGTTTTGGTGCAACTTACATCAATAAAACCAGTTGCTTACATAACTACATCAAGATTTGTGTAGCGACCCCAAATGTTGACACCAAAGATTACACACTTTATGGAGTTGGTTTTTGGTGATAAGAAGGTTTGGTATTTCTAAAGCTGATATAGAAGTTAATTATCTCAATTTTATGCAGCAAACTTCTATTAAAACAATACCTAAAGGACAATGGAAAGCTCCGGGGGTGGGAAGTATGAAACTCAATATTGATGGCAGCTCATATGAAAACCTGGGTCCAACTGGAACAGGGGGGGTTGCGGGAGATTCTAATGGTGTTATCCTATTCTATTTTGCAGGGACGTGTGGTAAAAGAACAGCTAATGAGGCGGAGATGTTAGCAGTTCTTCAAGGATTAAAAATTTTGAAGGAACAAAACTCTCAGTATCCTTGTGTTATTGAAGGAGACTCCTTGAATGTTATTAGTTGGTTTAATAAGGTTTGGAGGCGACCATGGAGGTTGAGATCATTTTGGTTGGAAGCAATGGATATTGGGGAAGGCTTATGTGTTTCTTTTACCCATCTTGACTGCATTATCGACATTGATCATAACATCACTCATGGTTATGCCCCTACCTTCCATGTTTACACTTACCCAGCTGAATGAGGATTCTAGAATCCTATTTTTCTACATAAATGTTTACATAAATCAACTCTTCCTCAAATACTATTGGTTTCCTTCTAGATTTCCCACATAATTGTTGCCCAATATGCTCTCTAGATTACCTTTTCAACCTTTGACCAATAAGAACGATGAAGTTGATCCATATTTTCAAAGTAGCTTCCTAGAAGAGTTAAATGAATGCCCATCCTTCGAAGCGCCTAAGTCCAAATGTTATGAGTGTATGGGCAACTGAGGAACAAATGATCCTCATTCTCTTCATTATTCTTACATAGCATACAGATGCTAACAAGGACACTTCCTCTTTTTTTCTTTTTTGACAAGGTTACGTAGAAATGGAACTTGAGATGAACAAAGACACTCCCTCTTTTCATCAATTGGTTCATTGTCAACACTTTGCCTAAACTTACATTCAAATTGAGAACTTGCACCATGAGACCATTTCCACACCTTTGCTTGCCTCGAATTAGGAAAAAAAAAGTAATTAGAGAGACAGGCTTAGAAATTCCATTGCTTCAAGCTCCCATAAAATATCGTCCCCTTTATTTGGGTTTACATAAACCTCACTCAAATCTTATAACAACATATGTAATTAAGAAATGATCATATGCAAGGCTCCATCTTATATGTAAATAACTTCTTTTTTTTTTGGTAATTCAGTGGGAAAAACTTGCCTCGATCCGTTTTTTCAATAGATTAAAGAGTTACATTTTTTAAAGTGCTAATTGAAAGTGTCAATGGTAGGAATGGATACCACGATGTGATAACTGGGTGTGAGGATGCCACTATGACCCAGCCCCTTTTGGCAAATCTTCAAAGGGTGTTGAAGAAACAGCCTCCTCCACAAGGCGACATTGATTTGGGAATTGAACAGGGCAACGTTTCCGAAACATTTATGTGATCAAAACAAAGTTTTGTCACGCACACCCACCTTTCATCTCATATTTTGCTCAAAGATAGCTTTATCCATCTACAAATTGGTGAAGGCCTACTCCCTTGCCTCCTACTCAAAAGTCGTTTCCTATTTACTCCATATTTTTCCATAACTATTTTCCTCCAAAATTGATCATCTCCAATATTTTCGTCCAATGTTTTGCTGCCAAAATTGATTAGGTGTTGTGAAGTTATTTTTTGGGTTAAAAAACAATTTGGAAAGAAAACTTCTATGACTTGCATTGCGTGTCCTAGGGGGATAGTGGAAGAGATAACTGAGATTTTTCGTTGCAAAATGGAAGGTTTTCCAATGATATATTTCGACATGGTAATTTCAAACTATATCTTACCTAGATATGTGTGAGATCCTAAAATCTAAAGATTTCATTTTTAAGTTTGATCTATGAAACGTAAAATATCTTTGGGGTAAGAATTACTTCAATCAAATCCACTTTTTCTAAAATATACCAAATAAAATCATCTCCTTGTTACCCCTATCCATTGTCGTATTTGAGACAAAGTTTACGGGAAAAATTGCATAAAATTCCCAAAAATAGACTTTCTAATTAATTTACCCTCAACCTAATTTTTCCTAGCAACTTCTCCCCAAAAACCATGTTTCCTAGCCAATACCCCCAATACAAAAAAGTTCAAATCATTTTCGGATACGAAGGTAACAAATCATTTCGAATCCCAAGGAAACGCCCGACCACACTTGTACAACGCCAGATTGCTCACTTCAAAACACTGGACCGCCACTTTAAAACGCTGGACTGCCCCTTCAAAATGCCATACCGCCACTTCAAAACGCCGGAGTGCACCTTCAAAATCCCAAACTGCTATTTCAAAACGTCGGACTTCCCATTCCAGCAAAATAATCGGTGGACCGCCTCTTCCAAACTCCAGACCGCCCCCTCCAGCGAAAATGATTTGTTATGTAAAAAAAGGGTATTTTTGTAAAAAAGAAATTAACTTTTTGTATTGGGGTATTTGCTAGGAAACATGGTTTTTTGGTCGTATTTGCTAGAACATTGATTTTTGGGGGAAGTTGCCAAAAAAAAGTTAGTTTGGGTGTAAATTGTTTAGAAAGTCTATTTTAGAGGTTTTTTTTTTACAATTTCCTAAGTTTATATGCCAAAGAAAGAAGGAGGTCTTATTATTAAAAAGCTAAAATACATGAATAGATCATTATCATCTAAATTTGGTGGAGGAAATACGAGGTGGATGGTGGGTGCTGGTGACAAAAATAATTGTTTTGGCCACACAAATGGTTTGAAAACTCTGCTAATGAAAATTCAATTCCCAGATCTATATCGCCTGGTGGACAATCAAATATTAAGGTAGAGTAGGGGGTTTTTGGTAGGGCTTCAACACCGGCTAGGTATAATAAAGTGTCGGATCTGATCATTTTACAACTTCCTATGTTAGAGCCCGGGCTTAATTGGTTGCAAGGCTATGTCCTAAGCTCAATACCTTCTCCCCACAGACTCATCCAAAAAAAAAAAAATTGTATATGGACCCCAAATAAGGAGGAAGAGATTGTATGAGATCTTGAGGCAGATGGACTCTTTTCGGTCAAGTCGCTCTATTTACTTCTTTTCATGGCAAACTACGATGGGCCGATTTGAGGTTAGGCTGTGCCCCACAAGGTGCAAGTTCTCTTATGGATTGCAAGTTTTGGTAAAGTGTTTACAGTGGACTAATTGAGGAAAAGAGGAAGGGTCATAGTAAGCATCTGTATGTCGTATGATGAAGAGAATGGAGATCCTTTATTACATTTACCTTATTTGGACTTGGGCTTTCCAGAGGATGGGTTATGTAAATCTTTCAAGAAACAAAACTGAAATTATGGATCACCTTCATCTTCCTTATCAACCGAAGATTAGAAGCAATTATGTGAGAAATCGGGAAGGAGAGGAATAGAAGGATATTTAAGGGAGAATTGATGGATGAAAACATGTTGAAAATTATGATTGTAGAATTATTATTAGGTTGGATAAGAGAACCGTTGGAAAAACCGGGTGATCCAACCACTAATCTTCTGGTATTTAAAAAAGAAAATAAAAAAATATATATAAATGTCCAAAAATATATATAAATGTCCAAAAATAAGGAATTTGGTTCGTAAAAATTGTTTTGGTCATTATTACTCACTCATATGTTTTCCCATCTTTTTCAAAAAAATTTAAAAAGACCCTTAGGCACAAAGCGATTTGTTAAAATCTATTTTTTTCATTAAATTTCAATTCATTTGAATGTGTTTTGTTTTAATCATTATTTATATGCTTTTCATATTTTAGTAAAAAAAATTGTACTTTTTTTATGTTTTTAACACTTTTTTGACCGCGCAGGACTTGCCCGGTTAGAACGGTTGAATCGGCTAGTTTACCAATTTAGGCCGGTTAAACTGCTTCCGAGCCCATGTCCGATTAACGGTTCCGATTCAATTTTGGAAAAACAGGGAAAAAGTGACCAAGAAAAGTTGGGGCATAAAAAGGATGGATGTTATGACCAATTTGGAGAATGAAGTCACGATAGTTAGGCCGAAAAAGAAGGGTTGATGGTACGTGGAGACCTCCACCAAGGAAAAAGAAGGGTTGATGGTATCGAGACCTCCTCCCAATATAGTATTAAGCTTTGTGTCCATATCAATGGAATGGGTGACTCATTATTTTGATGAATCATTTCTTCGGACAGAAGAAGATTCTGTAAACATTTACTCGAAATCTCACTTAATAGATTCCATTGTGGAAGAATCACCCACAGTTTATTCTGAGGAATTGACCATGCCGATCCATGCATAATATCATGAAAAATAGATACAAATTTGTAACTGCTACTTAGTATCGGCAATGGGTTTGAAAAAGTATCTAAAAGGTTGATGGTAGCTCCTTTGGCAATCCAGTTTGAAAAAGTATCTAAAAGGTTGATGGTAGCTCCTTTGGCAATCCAATTATATTAAAGTGTGGGGGGTGCTTATGGGATCATCAAGGAAGTATGCTAATTACCTTTCCAGTTCCATGTGGTATTTAGACAACAAATGAAGCTGAAATGTTAGCCTTACTGCATGGATTGAAGTTGTTTACAAATGAAGCTGAAATGTTAGCCTTACTGCACGGTTTGAAGTTGTTTACAAATGAAGCTGAAATGTTAGCCTTACCGCATGGATTGACGTTGTTTACATAATTGCTGTTGGACTAAGCATGGATTGAAGTTGTTTACATAATTGCAGTTGGATTAACTCAAGTATCGCGTGGAAGGTGACAAAACACCATCAAATAGTGTGAAAATGAGCAATGAATCCCTTGGAAATTGCTGACAATATGGCTGCTAATAAAGGACTTGAGTGCTTCTCTTTTCTTTTGTTTTGCAATGAAACCCGGACCAACGACGGGCTATATCGGAAACTTAAGAATGCCACTGGCCAGCTGCAGGCGCCCTTGGATCACTTTAGACCCTTCCAAATCAAATGGCCATCCAGGAAAGCACAGAAACACTTTTCCTACAACATGTATTTCAAAAGCTAGGCAGTAGCAAAAATAAGAAGTAATATTGCAGTGGGACAAAAATAATCTCCTGGGGTTGATTTATAGGGCAGCATCTCCAATGAAGATACAAAGAAGTGGAGCTGCTTCTCCAAACTTCTCTTTAGATTCTTTAGATATTTTCATTTATCTTCAAACGTAGTAGTAAAACTTGCTCTAATTGGGTATGCAGTTACAAAGGATGAGATTACTCCTATAGCTTTAAAGCAAATGACCGTAGAAAAGAGTCATTATAGTCTCTCTAATATGCTGTAGGGATGAAAATAGGTAAATGAATCTATGGCAACTTTGAAGACATTCAACGGAAAGCCAAGACAAATGTATTTAATTTTATTTAAAAATAAAGAAATCTTGGTGTTTATTAGGATGATATGAACACTGTTATAAAAAATTTATGGTACATTAAGAAAATATATATGTTTTGATGAGTATGACAAACAAAATATTAGGGAAAAAATAAGAAACGTCTTTTAGAAATGGCAACTGGCAGGAAGGAAATAGGCTATGTTTCACAAGAAAGGTCCACAACTGTTTCATCCTGTCGAACTTTAAGATGCAGGGTATTTTGACGAGGGATTGTCTACAAAGAGACTATTCATCTTTTGTACATAGAGGTCACAATCAATCTCACTCATTAAATGTCAAATTGGATGGCATGGGGTGAGTCACAAAGTCCAAAATATTTTTTTTGGGAATTGTAGCTATTCAATGACACTCTTACAACCACCAATTGTGAAATTTAAGGGACAATAATGATTGTGACCTTTATATATAAAAGATAAATGGTCCCTTTGTCGACAATCCCTTTTGGTGAACACTACTACTCAATCGTAACCAACAGTCGAATGGTTGTAAAAACGTTTCCTAGAAAATTCATAGAAATCTTTCTAATGAAAGATTCCCAAAATGGTATCATAACATAGTGAAATGAAGAGGATGTCAAACATTTGAAGGGATCGATAGAGTATAGGACTGGCAACGAGCGTGGGCCTACCTGCAACCCTGGCCTGAGCTAGGCCTAGCCTAGATACGGCCAAGGGTGCCTTGGCCCGAACCAGGTAGGGACCTACAAGACTCAAATATTGAACAGTGAAAAAATAAGGACAAAAAGGGTCCTGGTTGAGGCAGCACTCTCCTGGCCCTTGTCAGGCTCAACCAGGCCATCAGGTTGAGGTAGCCGCCACATTTTCTGGTTCAGGGCCTACCTTTTCAAGGTGCAAGATGCCAAATCGAGTATTATGAACTTCACTCCCAGTTTCCTACGACCATTTCCACACTACCCGTATAGTTTTGAAAGGGTTTGTCATCATGAATGATAATTGCAAAAAACACATACACGCATAGATACACACACAGCATGAACATGAAACACACAAAAGTGAAAGATAATCATAGTATTTGCATGCCCATTAAGAACCAAATCCCATCAATGCAGAACTGAAAGCCAAGGAGGAAATGGTATAAGAGGGAATCATTATAACGCATGCCAATCTAGGGCCATACCGCATCCATGAAGAGTTGAATCCCATGGATAAACCATTGGTTGAAAGCCTCATAAAGAATGTTGAGTAAAGCTCATAAAAGCAATGTAGGTAAAGATTCAAAGCACAAACATTGGCTGAAGCCATAGTTTCAAAAGGCGTTAGGCGGCTCCTAGGTGGTCTAGGGGGTCCAAGCTGCCCAATGCCTAGGCGGGCGCCCAGAACCTGAGCGGCCCAGTTGAATCCAAAAAGGATTCTACAGCTATATATTGTATAAAATATAAGAATTAGGTATTTATGGTACATCAGAATTCAAAGTATACTACACATTAGCACGCACTCCATAAACATAACCATAAGTCGGTTCATATCTAATTAAAACTTAAAATTTACCAACCAAATTACCAAACCAAAGTTACCAAATATCAAACCAGTGGAACTACAAATCCATTATCGACAAGACCACAATACAAAACCAAGATGAAGAAAACTAAAAGTAAAAGTAATACTTAAATACTCAAAAGAATCTTCAATAGTTCAATCAATGTTCAAAGTTTAATCATTATTCAACATTCATCATTCATCGTCAGAAAAAGTAGGGTCAACTGCATTTGCATCAAATTCATCGTCATTGGAGTCGGCACCCCCTCAACATATTGGTCGTCCTCCACCGTCTCTTTTGAATCTGTCTCTTCTTCCTCTACCCTCGTCCTCTGTGCGGAAGATCTAATGGCCCTAGGAGGGTCAGCTGATGTCCCTGAAGCATCCATGACCATGTCCCATGTCAATCCTTCATGCCCCTCGACCTCATTATCATCAACTAACCACTCCATAGCATTGTCCATATTTTTTTATCTGATGGGGTCTCTCTTATGTCTCTTAGCAAACCTGTCATCCAAGAATC
The DNA here is from genome assembly GCF_000471905.2 of Amborella trichopoda. Next base: position 59,558 of record NW_006499691.1, on the reverse strand, counting down.
GATTATACTTGATATAGACTAGGTCATTGAGCCTCTTTGATTCAAGCATGTTCTTTATCTTTGTATGAATCTAACAAAATCAAATGAAACTAATTAAAATCTATGGTTCATGTATTATTAATACAATTATACAAATTACCTTTACAGCCTTACCCTTTCAAAAGTACTCCAATTGCACTCACAACCGGATGAAGAAGTGGTAAGGTTTAAGATCCAAATGACCAACTTTTGTAAATTTGGAGAACTACACCCATGTTGGCTCCACCAATTGGATGCAAAGATATAGGATAAAATCATAAATAAATAATAGAATTATAAAAATGAAATTTGATTACTTGAACTTGATGAACTTAAGAATATTATTACTACCTGGATCAATTTTGGTCATTTACCTCATCACCATTGGACTCCCAAAAGACTTTAATGAGCACTTGTAATTTATCAGCTCATCAACACATATAATATCCTGAATATCAGGATCAGGGACTAACACATCTACACACTTATTAAATCCAGTCATAATTGTGTTATTTTGTGTATATCCATGTCAACATTAAAAAAACTGAGTTCCAATAATAACCAGCTGCATTCAATGGATGATGTAGCTGTCTATCCCACTTCTCATCAATCATCTCCCAAACAGGCTTGTAACGGTTCTCATCATCATCAAAATTTTGGGTTAACTCTCTTTTGCATTTCTCCATAATCTCATATATGTAGCCCATAGAGACCTTATAATTATCAACCATGCGAAGGACTTTGACAAGAGGAGAAAATACCTTAAGAGCGCCCTTCACCCCTCGCCAAAAAGCCTTATAAAGGATAATATCTCCCACCTTTTTCCCAACCTGATCCTTAGACCACTTGCATGCTCTCCAGTCATCCGAGGTAAACATCTGCCTCAACTGCACTCTCCTCGAATATATGTTATCTAAGCATAAGTACTAGGTCGCAAATCTCGTGGCCCTAGGCCCCATAATCTCTTTCTTCTTTGTAAATCTATGCATCATGCTGCGGGTGAGATGGCAGCTATAAATGAAATTTGTAACTGACTTTGCCTTCTTCACTGGACCTGATATCT
>NW_006499691.1:26132-47864 GCF_000471905.2 Amborella trichopoda | reverse complement strand
AAAAAAAATCGAATCATGGATTACAAGAAAAGAAAACAAACATTTCGATCATGGATTACAAAAAATTCTATTATGGGTTAGCAAAAAACCAAAAAATTCGATCATGGATTACAAAAAAATCTAATACGGGGATTACCAAAAAAAAAAAAAAAAAAAAAAAAAAAAAAACCGTAAACGGAATCGCCGATTCACTGTTCGGACTCGCCAATTCCGTACAGTGAATCTGCGATTCACTGTACAGAATCGTCCGGTTCTCTCTAGAACCGGACGATTTCCGATTTTTGGGCGATCCGGTTCCTTTTTCACTATTTCCGAGTCGAACCGGGCGAGTCCGGTTCGACTCGGCGTTTTTTAAAACGCTGGTTCAACCTGATACAATCCAATTAAAGCGTACTTCTAAATTTTACCATAATGTGTAATTTTGCCAATGGTTTGTATAAAACTGGTGCTTTTAACAATCAAAGTAAAACGCACCTTTAAATAATGTCAAGAAATGTGGTTTCAATACTGGAAATCCGATAGTCTTAAAATATATTTTCATCTTTAATTATAAAATTTAAATAATCAAATAATATCAAGAGAAATGTGGTTTCAATACTGAAAATCTTTGTGATAGCCTTAAAATATATTTTCATCTTTAATTATAAAATTGAGTGTAGATTAAGAAGATCTATGGAAACTTAAAAATCTTGAAAATTGACTGTCCAAAAATGGGTTACAAGATATACTATTTACAAAACTTGAAATCCATTTTTTTCTCATTTTCATACATCTTGATGTAGAGATGATCAATTTGGAAATATTTGAGCATCAAAACAATCTCTTTTAGTGAAATTTTTTTAGGTGGGTTCTAATTTGATTGTTTAGTGCTTCAGCTCTGTATAAACTTTTTAATTTAAAGCGTGGTGTTTATATGAAGGAAAATTGTTTGGTGCGTTACTATGCGGACTTGGAGATCTATACCGTCCACCAAAATAGGATCCCATAAATAATAATCTTTCAAAGAAAAAATCAACGGTTCAAATATTTTCTCTAAAAAATATCATTTTTATTTTGAAAATTTTATTTATTTTTACATATTAATAATCTCCCATTAAAGATTATATATTCCTTAAAAATTAAAATCAAATTTTATTTAAAAAATAAATTATTAAAGGAGATAGTGGACTTATGGAAATTGTCTTTATATGAATCAACTGACTCATAATATGTGACCCTTTCATAAAGTGCATCATCATCATCGTAGCATTTCTTCAATTAATTGGGATCAGCTACATAAATTTTAGTCTGTCATTCTACTCTATTATATGTTGTACCCCTCATTGAGGCCATAAATCTTAATTTTAAACTACTTTCTATTATATCATTTTGGCTCTACCACTTGTCCTTATCAATCATTCAAAATGATTGTGAATATTGAAAAAAACAAAGTCAGATTTTTTAAATTGAAATGCGTCCTATAGTATTCATTTTATACCGTGCGTACGAACTTTAAGTCCGGTGTAATGTGCCCATCTTTAAGATGGACATTTGTGGGTCAGCGAGCTCACACAAAACTTCTCCTTACTATTTAAAAGCAGCATTTAAAAACCCAAATCGGTGGGCACTAAAAGGGAATAACCATTTTTTTCACTTCATAATTAAACTTTTTAAACGAGACTTTTTTACCCTTATTTGGTTTTTGAACGAACTGAAATGGCTGGATTTTCAATTGTTCAAAAATCGAAAATAAGTCAATTTCGGTTTTTTAACAACCGAAAATAGCGAGGTTCGTTTAAGCTTCTAGAATACGCAATTCTATCTTCGGTTGTTCAACATTCGAAAATGTCATATTTTTTGTTGTTTAATATCCAAAAATATCATATTTTCGGTTGTTCAACATCTAAAATAAGAATGCAAATTCTAAGCTTCTGTCCTATTTTCGGTTATTTAACAAAAAAAAATTTGTACATTTTCCGATGTTGAACAACCGAAAATAGGACTGCATATTCCAACAAGCTTCTGGAATATGCAGTCCTATTCTCGGTTGTTCAACAACCAAAAATAAAAATGCAAATTCCAAGCTTCTACCTATTTTCGGTTCTTCAAAAATAAAAAAAAGGTCAAAAAGTCTTTTTAAATTTTATTTTATTTTACGAAGTGAAAAACAGACATTCCAATAATAACGAAAACTATTTGGTATTTTGATAATAATGAAAACTATAACGTACATATACGTAATTTTCAATGCTTACAAAATGGGTATGTAGAGTCGACCTAAAAAAGCACTTAATAGCTTAAAAAAAAATAAAAAAATAAAAAAGAGGACTTAAGGAAGGTTAAACCAATTTTGTCATTCCCAATAAAATCAGGCATCTTGATGAGAAATCGCCAAATTTTAAAATATTGCTGGAGAGAGAGGCTGAAGGGCAGTAACAAGAGTGAGAAAAGAGGGAGGGGAACTCTGAGAAGAGGAGGGCACTCACACTCACGCTTGATGATAGATGGATGTATCATAGTAAGCAAAAGCAGATGTATCATAGTAAGCAAAAGCAGGTGCATTTTATTTGCGTGCGCGGCTTCACTTGTACTCGAAGCAAAAGTCGTAGGGTTGCTTGCAAACACAACGCCCTTAATCCCACTACTATCAATGCCAGTGCCAAACCACTCTCTCTTCACCCATTGTTATCATCTTTTGTTGGGCTTTTTCTTTTTGCTTTTTTTTTTTTTTTTGTAGAAAGAAATGAGGAAAATAAAAATAAAAAGCAACACAAAGAGAACTGAGAAAGAAATGTGGGGAAAGGGAGGGAGAGAGGGAAGAGAAAAGAAGAAAAGAGGCGATATTGTTACTCATGAGATGACCTTGTTGAAACCACATACCACGGAAGGTGACTTCAAAATCCTGACTTCTTTTGTTGGGCTAACTTCCAAAAGAAATCTTACCTTTTTTTTTGGAATTATTAGAGATTACAAGAGAAGGTAAAGAGGCATCACCCTTTGCCAAAACATGTCACAGAATTCGCTTAACGATAAACATGAATAAAAGAGACCGACATGGATGATACCAAATCTCTACCAATTTCGGCTAAACCAAGAGTACCGAAAGAGCTACCATCGAAATTGAGTTTTAGACTACCAGCAAGAGGTACACTCCAAATATATGTCAGTCTACTTCTAACACAACCAAGAATTAGTGTTGTTCTCAAAACAATTAGTGTTGTTCTCCCACCGATGCAAATGTAAGAATTGCACTAGTAGGGCTCTTAGTAGGGGCTCTTTCTCTGATGTATTGGTTATCATTGATAATTCACCAAGAACAGTCCAATTTTGAGAGGACGGGATCTAGGTATTGGGAACTCAAAACCTAAAAAAAACTTCCTTGTTTATATTTAGATGGATGTCAAAATTTTGAATAAAAAAAAAATCCTTCCAAGTATGCCTTTCACGTGAGGGAGTAAATATACAATATACTTCTACATGAGCATAGTATAATGCGCTCAAGTTGTTTTTACTTTGCTTAGAGCAATGTCCTGAAATCCACTTGTTTTTTTATCTCGAAATAGCGAAAATTACCTAAACATTATTTATTAAATAAAATAATATATAATATAGAGAATGTACCAAATAGCTAGTGTTTTAAATTCCAAATCGATGAGGTAGATCATTCACTCACAAATCTGTATCGTATCATTGGATCAATGATCTGGATCTGGATCTAGATCCGGATTGGTCTAAATCTTAATCCAAACAAATATTATAAATAAATAAATTAATTAAAATTAAAACAAAAGTTTAGGGGTAGGATATAGGGAAATCTAAAAAAACATTTGATAAATTTTTTGAAGGGTATGGTTTCTATAAGGTTGCAACCTTAAACAATCCAATTAAGGTATACCTCCAAATTCTATCATAACATGTGATTTTGGTGTAAAAAATTATTAGGATTATCTGAAAATCTATTTTCATATCTAATTATAAAATTATAAGCTCAAAAATAAGTTAAAATCAAGTCGATCTACAAACATATGAAAATCTTGAAAATGGATGGTTTAGATAATGTGTTGTAAGATGCACTATTTTTGGGACTCAAAATCTGTTTTTTGTCATATTCATACATCTCTATATCGAGATGATCAACTAGAGGGTTTTTCAATATTAAAACAATATTTTTCGATGAATTTTTTAAGTGCATCCGTATTTCTACATTTTAAGGATGTAACATTATATAAACTTTTTCTTTTTTTAAAAAAGGCACAAATATATAAGATTGGGTTTTTGGGGAGAATCAGGCTAGGACCCATACCATCTCAGAAATTGTTCGGTCCCGATCGAGTCTCCATCTAGATAAAAAGTTGTTGAGTTTTAAATCACTGCAAATGATAACAAAATAAATTTATGCATAGTGTATTGATTTTATATAAGATAATCTACTCTAAATAAAATCAACTATAATGCAAACAACCATGACTTCTTCATTCGGGTGAGATATATCTCCTCACCTTGTTTTAACGAGTGCAGGAACTTGCATCTCGCTCTTAGCTAATCTCTACCGATGAACTATGGACTCATTAAATCTCTATTGAAAGAATTGCACAATTTAGTGTTCAAGTACTCGTCCACTTGCCGAGCCGAGTACCCACGTTAAACTTGGGCTAATTAAAAAAAAAACAAAAAGAAAATTCAAAAGTTATATAAAATTGTGGAATCAACGTATAAAAATTATATAGGCAATTTGGATATTGTTTACACTAATTTGTACATTTTTCTTGTCGTTTGTCGTATTTTTATATTTTTCCTCCTTTTTAAGATTTTTCTTAAATGTAAACAACTTTAACTCAATTTTTATCGATCTATGCTTTATATATTTTTAGCTTATTTGGACTTTTTATATCGAGTTCGAAGCTCCAATGAGCCAGATCAAGAAGAGGCTAGAGATTCAGGGATACCTTACGAGTGCAGGGGCAAAAATGCTTTATTAAGAAACCGAAAACCATAATCCATAAAACCAAGATAAAAAGGCCTGTGCCTTGTGGTTTTATTTCACTTTTTCAAATGTTTATTTATAATTTTTACTTTTAAGTTTTGGACTTTTTTAGGCCCTGTAAACTACTTCAACCAGTTACTCGACTAGGGCCAGGTCAAGCCCGATTCCCTAGCTGAATTTAAAACCATTAGCTCTGTTTCTCTCTCCGCACCTGCTCTCTCTCTCTCTCTCCCCAATCTGGACTAGGCGCGCCCACCAAGTAGATGTGCGGCCTTGCTCCCTGCCACTCTCATCAATAATTTAACCTAGGCCCTGCCAGCCATTCTCATGCCAATAAGACTTAGACAAAAGGATAGAACCAACCTCATATAAGCACAAACACTTGCACATATATGTTAAGTAGGGATGGCAATAGACTCGATCAGACCTAGGGCCCGACAAGTAGACCCGACCGTGGATCCTAGCATGGATCTAAATTTTGGACCCGAATACTATTTGGATATAGGCCCAGACCCATACTCATAGAATATATGATGGTAATCATTTGTTTTTACGTGCATGCAAGGTGTTCATATTGCCACAATATTGGTAATATTTTANAATAGTATTGGTAAAAAAAGAAGAAAAGAAGAAGCTCATAATCATAAGGCACGTGATGATAAAAAAAGGCAAAAAAAAAAACTCATTGTGATAGGGTGGCAATGTATCCGACCAGACCTGGGACCACTGCCGCCCCTAATGTTAATTTAATGAGTTTTAGAATTTAAATATAACGAATTATATATGCAAACCGAGTAATGATCCTACGAGACTCTCCCACACCCATATGTGTAGGACTTCAAAGGATTACCATTAAATTTGACACAGATCTCTAAAAAAGTTATCACATGGGTGTGGGACTTGACTTTTTTAAAAATCTGTGCCAAATTTAATGGTGATCCTTTGGCGCCCTACACACATAGTTGTCGGAGGGTCTCATATGATCATTACTTATGCAAACCATGTGAAAAGAAATAATGGGCTAATGATGCTGCATAGTGGGTGCAGATCGAGCAATTTATAGATATTTAAAAATCTTGAAAATAAACGATTCAAATACTTTGTCACAACGCATGTTATTTTTAAAACTCGATATTCTGTTTTATTTTTATACCATACATCTCGAAACCAATATGATCGATTGGGAAGTTTCCAAACTTCGGAGCGCTATTTCCTACAAGATTTTTGAAGTGCATTAGCTAAACCACTAAAGAAAATGCACTCATTAAACAAACGTAAACCCCAAATGGGGCTCTATAAGAATCTCTCACCATGCAATAGTCCTTCTCTGACTATCTGAAAAAACCAGGTGAAAATGATACCATCATAAGCTATACTCAAAACTTATGTAGTCATATCTCAGTGTAGTCGATAAACAGGCCAAACATGGCAACTCTCTGCTGGTAAAAAAAAAAAGTGTTAAAATAAATACAAAAAGTTCTAAAAGAAATATGAAAAATATATTTAAAGCATGATTAAATAAAACACATTCAAATGAAATTCAAAATTAGCGAAAAAATGGATTTTAAAAAATCGATTTGTGTTTAAGAGTATTTTTTAATTTTTTCAAAAAAAAGGAAAAATGTAAAACTGTGTATTCATGCTAAAACACTTTTCAATTTTTATCAAAATGATAAAAATATTTAAAAATGCATTACAAACAAATCTCTTATTTTTTTTTATTTTTAAAACAACCTGCTAGATCACCAAAACCGGAACCAGCAAGTGCCTAATTTTAATCTATCCTTGAATTGGCCAATATTGCAAACACTGTTCCTGAACACTCATCTCTCAAAAATCTCGAACAAGCTAACCAAGTATTTTGATGTGGGCGAGGGAGGTCAAGGGTCCTCTTTGCTCTATTTAAGAAATTCCTCATCTTTCAAAACGCCCAAACAAGCTAACCCAATCATTGGGTGGGAATGAGGGAGGACAAGAATTCAAATTTCTAAAAGTTCCTCCAAAACGCCTAAAGAAAGTCAAAGCTTTTTTTTTAAAAAATATTTTTTATTTTTTTTTCGAATAAGGTTTAGAATTTTAGATAAAGCACCCTCTCGTACTTTTCAAGTAAGCAAGCCTCTAAATTTTGGTTGAAGGCACAGTTTCGGTATTGAAAATTTGATGATGACTTGAAAATATATTTTCATCCTTACTTATAAAATTTAAAATTTTGAAATGGTATAAAAAAATATCCTTAAACACGTGAAAATCTTGAAAATCGATAAATCTAGATATCTTTTTACAATATACACTATTTTTAGGTCTTAAAATTCCTTATTTCTTCATATTCTTACATCTCGAGGTCGAGATGATGAATCGAAGGATATTTCAACATCAAAATATTATCTTTCATAAAATTTTTGAAGTGCACTTTATTTCAATAGTATAAAGTTGATACTTCATATAAATTTTTTCTTTTACTTTCAAGTTATAGAAAAACAATCAAATTACTTTCGTGTCTTTAAAGTCTTATAAGATGAATCAATCTACTTCCTCTAGTTACACTTAAGTTCTCTCTCTTGATTGTCCTCTCTCTCTCGCTCTCTCTTTGCTTAGATCATAGGGCATGCTGGTGATAAAAGTTTAAAAGGAAATTTCTCAAAATAGTAATAAGTGATGCACTAAATTTATCAAAATGACAAAATTTAGGAAAATTATTTTAGTTTCTCAATAGACAATACCAATATGAAAGATCTAAAAATGATCTTTAAGTACAAAATTACCAATTAGTACATTTCATTTACTAAAACTATAAAACTCACAAAAAAAAGTTGTTCAAACACTAGAAAATCCTCCAATTGATCATCTAGACAACAAGAAGTATTGATATTAAAAGAAAAAAAAAAAAATTTAAGTCATGAAAATAGTGTATCTTGTAAGGTATTATTGAAACCATCAATTTTCAAGACTTTCAAATGTATATAAATCTACTCGATCTACATCATTTTTAGAACTTTAAAATCCATAATTAAGATTTTCAGACCACGATAGGGCTTTCAAGGTGGAAAGTACATCTTTCGGCCAGGTTTGGAGGTGCATCTTACTTTGCTTGTTTTTTTGACACCTTATACAAACCACCCTTTACCAAAACTCATCCATCCATAAATATCATTTTTGTCAAATGAACGGTGATGGAGAGAGCAGCATCAAGCACTATTGTGTTCTAGAGTTGCCATTTTCTACCCATCCATCACTATCCAAGCATTGATTGGACGGTGACAACCCTCATGACTATTTAACTTCTATAATCTCGAGAAACGTTATATGTACCGAGATGGGGGTGCTTCTGCATTTTACAGAGATCGATTGGTCACACAAGTGAAAGAGAATGAGGAGCATTTTGGGAGGAATAATCTTTAAAACTACTGCCTCTCTCACGTATTTTATGCCCCATTTCTCCACTATTTCGAGGCATCATTTTTCAACAATTCATTGTTGTTTCAGGGTTATTTGTACAGATTAAGTTACATTTACAGGGTACTCTTGGCTTCTCTGCTCTTATTTCCTTCTCAATATGAGGAATCCTCACCTCTCTCTCTCTCTCTCTATCATGTTTGTTTCTTTTTTTTTAGTACTCATTTAATTACAAGGACATATAAAATCACTTAATGAACTTGAGATATTGGCTGATTAAGGATTATGTATTGATTTGAATTGTGGGGGATTACTATATTGCATCAATAAGTATTAGTTTTGGAAAAGTATGTTTAAATTGTAAAATTCTCAGATATATCACACCCGTGTTACAATTCACTTGTTTCTACATTTTGTTTGACATTTTTTCATTATAATAAAGAACCCCATTAAATTATGTGTGCTTTAAATACCTAATAGGAATAGAAGCCATACAATCGATGTTACCATCAGAAATCCCAATTCGACTCTTCCTTAGGTTTGTGACACTAGTTATTGTTGAACCAAACAACATAATTTGTATTGAGTATCCTCTCTCAATCATTTAGTCATCTTACTTCAGTATTTTGTTAATGGATTAATTTAAGGTGATTATGTTATGCTCTTTAAATAATTCGAAATTACAAGCATTTTTTCTTGTTTGGTCTAGCTTGTTTGATGCCTTATTGTGGGTATGCTATTGAAAAAGTTGAATGAACAAGGAGTCTAAAATGCCAGATAGTAACGAGAGAATGAAATAAGTTTATTATGAAATATAAACATCGTTAACTGTAAATATTTGGAGTGTTTTGAGTAGGGGAAATTCGAGATAATTTCTTTAAGTGTCTTGTGCCAATAGTACTGGAAAATCTTAGACCTACTTGAGAATAGCGGTCTCTCTATGGATTTAAAATGTTGGGAATGGCTCTCGAGTACTGAGATGTGAATGAAATAAGATTGGAGGCCTGAAAGTGATGTATACTGCCACTGTTTGTTGAGTGGAGCCATGCAGTGTTGACCTTTCAAACTTCGAATGCCAAAGTGAAGAATTGCTCGTCTTCACATGAATCACATATTTGAATTGTTGGTCACTTGTAGGGTATTCTTGTGAACATCCCATTTTAAATCTGAAAAATTCTATAGTTTTTGAACTTTTAGGACCACATCATCCTAGTAAACCCAAAATTCATAGTTCACAAAGCCTACCCTGTGACCCAGAACCAGTCTGCTTGCCCGGAAACCTGCAAAAGTCCATGTTTTGACCCGAAATCCTGCAAATACCCTATTTTACCAAATAAATTATTAAAAATAATAAAAAAATCATTTTTGATCCAAATTTTCTCCGAGAGCTTCACAAGAGGCTGAGGAACACACCCAAAGTGAAAAAAAAATCAATTTGGACATGTTTGGGTTTAGGCGATACTGGCAGTGTTGCCCAAGTCATCCTGCAGACGCCCTGTTTTACTAAAACAATTATTAGAAATAGTAAAATAATCCGTTTTGATCCAAATTTTCTCTGAGAGCTTCACAAGAGGCTGAGGAACATACTTGAAAAGAAAATTTTCAATTTGGACATTGTTTGATTTGGCCGACACTAGCAGTGTCGCCTAGCCCAAATTAGGAGTGTCACCCAGACTTAGATTGTTTTTGCCCAAAATGAAATTTCTTCCTGGGATGATTTCCTTGCCCTTTTTTATGAATTTTGACAAATGTTTTTGGGCGACCTAGGCGTGTCGCCAGAGCGACCAACTGTGTCACCCAGATCTGTACCCCAAAAACTATTTTTTTTGGATGAAGATCTGTTGGTTATGGAAGTATATCCCTTTCCAACAGATCCTTGACTCTTATAAAAGACCTTTTTCGTGGCCATTCAAAGGCATCTCTAGACAGCTTTAGAAGATTGAAACCCTAGAGGATAGACTTGATTCAGAAACCCTAGCCTCCTGAAACCCTAACCTTAAGCCAAAAGCCTAGATCTCTAGGGCACAAAAACCCTAGTTCTAGAACCATCTCCAGGGCACAACCACCATTTCAACCACAGATCTGCTGGTCAGCATCCGAATCAGAGAGGCAAAAATGATGTCCATTCTGATATAGGCGAGCCCTCGAAGGATCGGGAGTCCCAGGCCATCTGGCCCGGTTTGATATAATTTCTTCTTTTGTCCTTCCTCTTCTCCTTTCACTGTTTTCATTTTATTCTGATCTTATTTAATTAGTTTGCTTTAAAATCGTGTTCTAGCGTCCTGGATTATGCTGGCTCTGCCACAGATTTGATAGTAAATCTGCTCGTTTCCAGGCAGATTTGGCGTCAGATTAGAATTCGATTTGTCTCATTTTCTCTACCACTGCATTTTCATAAGTTTAAGGTGTCAAGATCCGGAAAATTTTTGTTGAAAAATTTGTCAGATTTTCATTGTAAACAATTCTCTTGGTTGATATGTTCTTTCCTGAGGGGCCAACATTCAAATGCCAATGACCGTTAAGGGCCAGCTCGAGCAGACTAGTTAATCATGAGTAATACAATTTTACCCCATCCACTACCAAACTTTTTTAGTTAGTGTTTGGTCTGCTCTGGTAAGGCCATGTCTCTCCTCTTCTTATTTGGAAAATGTCTCAAAACTTTCCTAGTCCCAAAGCATCTTGTTTTTCCTTATATTTCGAAATTAATCTACTTTGTCCAAATTAACCTACTAAGGAAGAAAAATTACCTGAGCGTCCAAACACCCTTAAGGGTAACATATCACAATTTCAAATATGTGAGTAATGTGTGATCGTTGTTGCAATTTTCATATTTCATATATGCCTCTGACGGCAATTGTTTCCCTTGAAGCTTTCTTGATGGTATGGTCTCCATTCATTCCAAATGCCAATAATCATCCTATATCGCAAAGGCCATTCCATACTTAAATTATTCATGTAGGATCGTGATATCCCAAGTTCCAACATAAAGCTCGAAGCAAGCTTGAGGCATGGCGTGCAAAATTGTATATTTCATTATACAAATCTGCACTCTCAAGTGATTATGTATGTGAGAGTGTGAACCCATATAAAACAATAGAGGCTTGCAAATCAGTTCGTCTTCAAACACTAAACAAATCAGTTTAACTGATGCAAAAAAAAAAATGAAAATAAAATTTTCATCCTTGAAGTGTTCTAGGATAAAAGGGATGTACAAGCTTAAATCGAGAATGAGAATTTGCATCTTAGAATCCTTAACCCGAATTTTGGTGCCAGGTAATATCACATCCTTTTGTTTTGAGAAACTATGAGTTTAACCCAGTGGTTAAAAAAATGGATCGGTGCCCCGGATCAAGCACCTCAAAAACTCATATGGATCGGTGAATCGGTGACCCGTATCGGGAATCGGTCAAATCGGTTCTATTAAGCCTTAAAAAAAATCCAAAAAAATTATAAAAATTCATTATATATGTTATTTTTTAAGAATCCAATAAGAAATACAGGTATTACATTATTAACTTTCATTTTTAATCAATCTGTGAATAATTAAGATGTTCTTTTCCTGTATGAACTTATGTTAACCATTAAATTTGCATCACATAAAACAAAAACATAGAATTACCATGGATAAAGTATATAATCATACATAGACTACAATAAAAAATAGATTAAATTGATAAAAAATGGCCATTAAATTGGTGGAAAAACCTAAACCACAAAAAAAAAAAACCAAATTATTACAACTTAACTAACTATAATCCAAAATAATATTATATATTGCAACGAAAATTGTTGGTTTATATTTTATTATATAAATAATAGCAAATTTAAAATATTTTTCAATATCATTTAATTTAAAATGTATTATTGACAACTGTAAGAAAAATAATACATTACAAGATTTATAATGCAAATAAATAAATAAATATTATATTTGATTATCAATATATAAATTATTCGATTGCGCATCAATTTTCGAAATAACACTTCAAATTTTTTAAAATATAATTTTTTAGAATTTTAGAATAAATTTAATGGAAGTGATTGTTAGAGACAAAGAAATATTTCAAATGTGTATGAATCATATCTTAAAATTAATATTCCTAAGTTATGTTAAAGCTAACCCTATTATAAAAAAAAAAATTATAATTATATCAGCTATTCCTAGTTTGTATTAAAAAATATTTGTTGTGTTAAGAAATATCTTTTGTTTTTTTTGACAAGAAATACTTGTTGTATTTTTTTTACGAGAAAATATGATATTTGTTGTATTACTTTTCTTTTCTTTTTTTATAAGAAAAAAAGAAGATATTATATTACCTTTTTTTTTTTGCTTGTTGTATTACTTTTTATTTTTTTATTTATTTTATCATATTATTTTCTTCATTTTAGTTGTTTTTTTGAAGACAACAGTAAAAACCTATCTTTTTTTTTGTATGCTATTATTTTTTTTAAAAAAAAATTATAATATTATTTTTTAAAATTATTTTTATGAAGACTCAAAAAATGAATTTTGCACAATAGCATCCCAGCTGAGATTCAAACTTAAGACATCACGCATAAAACCTCTGCTGCTAACCACGACAGGCCTTGGTGCGCTACTAAAGAATTTTGTACAATATTTACTTATATTGTATGAATTGTCAACATAATATCGTTTAGCGCAAGTCCCACATTAAAGAATTGGAGAAAGTCTATAAGATATAAATACCTTTACAAAAGCCTTAATGCCAGCGTGATAGAGAGAAAGGGTAACTTGAAATGATATTTTGAAAAAATTATCAAAATATTCTCAGGTAAAGACTTGCCCTGTGACGTCACTAAGCGGCCCTGTGAAATCACTATGTGGCTGAAATCGTAATTTATGACGTAATAGGGGCGATTCACGATTCAAAATCGTTGACTCTCCTCTAGGATCAAGCGATTTTCGGTTTTGTGGAAGAATTGATACGGGGTGGAATCGCAATTTATAACGTAATAGGGGCGATTCACTGTTCAAAATCCCTGATTCTCCTCTAGGATTGGGCGATTCCTGGTTTTGTAGAAGAATCGACACAGGGTGCCCGATTCTTATGTCGACTAGGGCTAGTCCCGGTTTTGTAGAAGAATCGACACGGGGTGCTCGATTCCCATGTCAACTCAGACAAGTCCCAGTTTTGTAGAAGAATCGATACGGGGTGCCCGATTCCCATGTCGACTCGAACGAGTACATTACGACTCGCCAATTTTTAAAACCTTGGTTCAACCACTTATCCTTAAGAAATACTTTGTAGATGAATATAGTTTATCAAGGGCATGGACAATAGGTGTTTTGGCATGGGATTTTCTTGCCAAAACTTTCTATTCGATCTTTGACATGTTTTGAAGTTCCAAGAAACTGAAAAAGGTACCTTATAAGAGTAAAGTTTGAATTTTATTTTGGATGACTTGAAGAAATTATTTCTGAATTCTTTTGAGGTTCACCTTTTGCATGCCCTCCATGTGGGGTTATTGTCTTGGAAGATTTTATGCCATTAGAGCTCTTAACATTTCTGGAAGGCATGTGGCTGCTAAATGGTAGAACAAAATGATGTTTCATTCATCTACGTCATATTGTCAAACAGACATTGAGATGTAGAGATGAGAATGTCCTTACATTTAAAAGTCTAAATATGGGGAATGCTGCAGTGCATATTCGTCTAATTAGTATAGTGTATAGTTAGTATGGTTAGTATTATTATAGTTGGAAATGGTGTATGGTGAATAGTTAGAATAGCTAGTTTAATGACTATAGTGTTAGCATAGTTAGCATAAATATGGTGCCATTTTTTTAAACTTATTCGTTTTTTTCACTCCGATTTTTTGAGCCTAGTCAGCTATATTTGTGACATTTTTACAGAAACATTTTTGCCGATTCGAATTTTTTACCTAATTTTTTTATCCAACTTTTAAAAATAAAGACAATTTATTTCTGATCTTATAGTGAGCTGATATATTGATATTTCCATACTTGCTCACTATGATCCATACGTACAATATATACGTACATAAAAATGAAGAGGACCCTAACAATATAATTTCTATACACCCTCCATACGTCACCCCTAATTTGACCATCCAAACAGGATACATTTGACCCCAAATTTTGGGAATGGTCTTAAAAAGATTCGATGAGCAACTTTAAAGAGAGAGAGAAAGAGAGAGAGAGAACTTTGAGCACACCTAATCCTATATCTAACAATAAGAAAACCATTATTGAGGGGTTTAAAAACAAATCATTAGTGTGTGATAGGATCAAAAGGTATATATATAATAGAAAGTTTATCAAAATACTCATAAAGATGAATTATTGAGCATTTTGCCCATTTGCAACTATTCCAACTTCCAACCCAAGACCATGTGTTTTTTATGAGTATTGTGAAATTTAAACTTTTGAGTAATTTAACAAAGGAAAAGTTCTGTTTGCATCACGAAACACAATACTACATTTGCACTACTGACGCATCACACTGTTGTATGTCATTTTTGACGTACCTCTATGAGCCCATGCGAATAAAGAGAAAGCCGGCGATAGTTTGGTCTTGCAGGTTCACGAAACACCCACAGGGTAGGATTGTGTCGAAAAATAAAGCCTCTAGACCTGGGTGCGGCGGTGCCCTTGCACCAAAGAAGGACCATTCACTGTAGCCCTAGGACAATGGCTGCAACAGGGCACCAGACCATCGCTTTTGTGGTCAAAATGTTGAAAAACCCCCGAGGACCAAATTTGGGCTCAATCGGACCCCTTTAGAAGGTCCTATGCTCATACGGCTTTGCAACTCATGGGTTTTACCTTAGCGGGATGCGGCTTCACCAAACCAGTCCCAAAAATGGGGAATGCAACAACGTTTTTTGGCATCAACTTCTCCAGTCCACGACGCCTTTCTCTGAAATTAGATAGAGCTCAAATGTTGACATGTTCTAGATCTCACCGACCCCATCATTTTGACCTAAGGCAATCACTGTGGCGTGACCAGGAACCCCCATTGCCCTGAACTGTAAAGCAGCCGAAGAAAGTAGGACCAAAAAAGGGTTCAACAGGCTCCAGATTCGATGAAGTATAGCTGAAAATCCAAGCCATGGATTAACATGAGGATGAGTTCAGAAGGATCACCTCATGCAGAGCTACATTCTGGTACGACTCTTGCAGTCAATCCCTTGTTCAATGGATGCAAGTTTTCAAGTCACCAAAGAAGCAAATCCAGTCGGTTGTCGGAATCCCTTTCTCCGGTAACCTTCCAAAGTAGCCGAAGGAACAAATTTGCACCAAATCGGGCCCAACTTGGTGTAAAATGATTGCAACGACCTCCTCTTTGACTTGCAAGCAGAGTCAGGAGCTAAAACGACGCAGCTCAGAGGTGCATTGGCAAACAAAGTTCACAAAACTGGTCGGACTTTCACCCTGGGGAAGAAGGCCTCCACAACACGATGGAAGGGCATCAAAATGCTCGCAATCGAAAGAAGACCGAAGATATGTTGCTCAATAAGCCGAACAGTTGCTGCAAGTTGCAAGACCAGCTTCCAAGGTCTTCCCAAGGCAGAGTAGCCTGCATGCAGGTACGGTCTTGTCATTCAAGTAAAAGATTGCAGGGGCATTTTTTTCATTTATGCCAAATTTTGAATTTGTTTTCATTTTCTTTAATTTTAATTAAGCTTGGATTTTGAGAATCCATTTGTTGAATCATCTCTATAAGCAAGCTTAGCTCATTTGTAAAAAGGGCCTGAAAAATCGCTCCAAAAGGTCCCCTTTTTGGAAGCTCCAATACCCCAAAGACTGGGAAGAATCGAGGCTAGTTTGTTCTTGTCCTACCTTATTTTGTGAGCCTCTAGTCCATTCGGGGGAGGAGAGAGGAAGAGAGATAAAACTTTGACAAAGAGGGTACCCCTGAGTGTGCGGTCCCGCAAACATCTTGGCGCGCGGGTCATCCCATTTCTCCCGAGCCGAGTCATTCCCTCTCTCTCTCTCTCTTTCTCTCTCTCCCTCTCTCTCCTCCTCCCACCTCCACGCGCGTAACCCTATCTGTGCGGAAGCCTTTACACGACCGCGAACCCACAGATGTGTGCTAACATGTAGACCTCTGCCCTCGACTTCTACCCACACTCGCTTTAGTGGCCAGCAAATGCTTTCAAACGGGGATCCAAGGAGGAGGGATATCAGGATCCCATCCAGATGGCACGGAGAGAGTGAAAGGAGAGAGAGAGAGAGAGAGGGAGAGAGAGAGAGAGATTGAGGACATGAGGAGGGCTCCCATCCAAACCGTGCTGACGAACAGCCGGAGGTCTTCGTAATTGCTCTAAGAGGGTCATCCGTCCGGATGCATCCCCGAACCCCCAAGCGGTGTAAGAGCGATTCGCGCTCTAGTTGCAAAAATCTCTCTCACCATCAGCTTCCTATCTGCTAGCAAGAGGGCCCATGCATCCACCGTGCACCGGACCTCCAACGTTGTTCAAGAGACGGTTTCCTCACCCCTGTACGGAGGGAAACCACGTCCCCACTGACATCAACTAGTGACTCCCCTGGGGACACGTCACATGATCGTTGGCTCGAGCCCTCTCCAGATACCAATCTCCCTTTCTCCTCTTTCCACTTTTGCTATGGGATCCGCTTATCCCCCTTTCCTCCGGATTGGGGAGTTCTACATCCCCATACTCGTGGCTACTCATGGAGAGGCTCCACCATTGGGTCCTCCCTCCCGTCCATGCCCTCTATGCAGCCATGCTGTCCTAGACATCTCGGCCTCGGTTGAGGAGGTTCGGGGCACGAGCCCTTAGGCCCCTCACCCTGCCTCTTCCAGCATCAGGGGAAGACCCCTCTATGCCCACTGCACGGGCAACTCTGCTGTCGCCCCCTCACTAAAGGATCCTGTTGCTGATGGGCACACCGCTAGCCACAGGCAAAACCCGTGCCGTCACTCCTCCTCACTCGGTCGGTCCTAATAAGATTGCCGTCATTGTGGACAACTGAAAGGCAACCTCGTTCGCATCACACAGGGGGCATCACCAACACTGGCACCCCCGCGCACAAACCACGCACTGGCAATTACCATGTCAGCTCGCGTGGTTACTCCACCATGCATACCTATGTCTACAAACTTCCTAGTGAACCAACAGCCATAATAATGAATCGGGGCAGGATGCAGCCTACCCCGGTCCCTCAAAAAGCTTTAGGTCATTTTCGATTAGGGTGTAGTGGCTCTGACGTCGCCGGCACCCTGCATGTCAGCCCACGGCTCAGGACAGCCCAAAGGCTGGCCCCCAACCGACACGTGACTTCCGAGACAATTGGAAGTCCCCCAAGCAAGCGTACATGCACTCGGGGGGGCTAGATGGCCTCACCAGCTAAATGGGCGGACGACACATGCACTCCATCCCCCACCACACAAGGGACTGGCCCCACGGCCGCCCTATATATTACTATGGGTCATGCACACATATCCAGATCCAAAGAAATCCTCGACTGCAGAAAGGATCGAGCTGGTGGGCATCCACCTCCACTCACGACTCAGAGGGGATGAAGACCCTGCACATCCCCACCTCTCTACCTAAAAGCAAGGCGGCGCCGACGACCATAAAAGAGCCAACCACTGACTTGA
The DNA here is from genome assembly GCF_000471905.2 of Amborella trichopoda. The sequence goes on along the minus strand of NW_006499691.1, from coordinate 29,900 downwards.
AAGTTTTACAAATCCCGACCTCATTGAAGGGTGGAATGGCTTTTCGACCCTCCGGGACAACAGTCCTCCAAATCACCTCAAGATTCTGCAGATATCTAAGGTGCTGCACGTCAAACGGGAAAAAGCGACCAATGCCGGCTCATTATGTTGCATCAGCAAGGACCGGGCAAGATCTTATAGATCCTTAAGGTCTTGTCCCTCACCACTTCAGGGAAGGAAGGAGGCGAGGCCAAACTCACAGCATCGGACCTCCTGGCTACCGTATCAGGGGTTTGGTCTGGCCATCCGGAAATGGAGAGTGATACAGTCTCCTTGGGCTGACCCCTTAGTGCTTGTCGGTAGGGACCCGATGCCCACGGCAAAGAAACAAGATCTGATTTTGTTTGACCAAGCCAAAGTAATGGGGGAAGAAGGGGCAAGAACGAAGGATGATGTTCCCCTGAAAGCTACTCCCTCCCCATTACCTGGCTTCATCTCAGAATCCCGCGAGATGCCTAAACAGACAAGCACGTGGAGCGACCCCTCATTGAAAGCTGTGACCTTGCCCACGTGGGATTTGTAAGGGCATATAGCCCATCAAATTATGAAGAAAATGGACTACGAGCCGTCCACCAATCAAGGCCTGAACGACGGTAAAGGGATGCTAGTTCCCTTTACCGTAGTAGAGGCCGTGTCAGCTCGACATCGCAAAAGGGAGGGCCTTGGTTACTCGGGGTAGCCAGGGCCACCACGGCCACCCCAACCTTTCGACATCCGGCCTAGTCAGGATTCCTTGGAAACAACGGGAAGGCAAGACTCAATATCAAAGATCAAAAAGGAAAAAAGAATCTCGCCATCATAAACAGGATAAGGAAGAGGGTCCACTTTATTCACATGTGCAAGAGGTTACAAAATCCCAGCAAATGGGTCATCAAGGGCCATACAAATAAAAGGATGGAGAAAGACTGTAAAAAACGATAGAGAGCCTCGTGCATCTTTTGTCTCAACTCCAGTGCCGCCTCTAACATTGCCTGCCTCTGCTGCTTATCGAGAGAGACACTTTTCACCATCCGCTCAGACGAGCTAAGGAGCTGCACCATCTCCAAACTTATGCGCGCCAATTTGAGAAACATCAAAGCCATCGCCTCTCTATGTCGATGACGGTGAGCTCTCTGATCGACCGCGTGAGCTTGCAATGAGGCAATCTTGCTCTCTATGTCCGCTAATTGGTAGGCGAGTTCGATCTCCTCCTCGATCAATTAAGCATCTCTAGCAGCAAGTTGCTCCCTCTCCTCCTCATACTCTCGAAGAAAAGATCGCTTCTTCACCAGCCTCTCTTGTAGGGAAGCTATGCCCGCGTCAAGGACCTTCGACATGGCGATCTTATTGAAGATGGCTGCTGAGCCCCAGTCTGCGAAATCCCTGAGTAACTTCTTCAGCTGCTCAAAGATCCCCTCTCGGGGGTGCACAACCTCGAGGCCGGCTGCGCAGGTTTTGACAACCTCAAGCTCCCTGTTGAGGTCAGAAAGGGGACACTCGCACAGTACCTGGAGGCCCACCCGAACCATGCGCTCCACGGTCGACTCTTCAGAATTCGGCGATGAAGGAGCCAAGGCAAGGGGACCCGCAGATGCAGAAGGCTGAGTGTCAGACGTCGCCTCTACATCTACAAGGGATAGAGACATAAAAAGGCCTACATGGCCCTTGGACAAGGACTCCTCCGCGTCGCCCCTTGATGAAAATGCTCCAAAGCCAGGAGGCACTTGTGGTGCCGCCAGGGGAGCTGACAAGGTCGGTGAATCCTCCGCCTTCATGCCCTTTGCTGCACAGAAAACAAAAAAAAAAAAAAAACGAGGGAAGAAACTAAGTGGGTCAGATCAAAACGACGCGCCAGCCACATGACCTAGGCCCATGCAACCACTCATTACCTGGTGGAGAAGGAGGCAGACTCCTACTGGCCATTGCCCTGCTCAAAAGTGCTGCTTCAGGATGAGGAGAATGCCGAGAAGGAGGCCTAAGAAAAAGGCACAAAAGGTGCTTTCTCTTACTTGGGATCCAGACCATGGGTAGGAACAAAAGCAGACACCCCTCCTTTTTTTACAGCAAGAGGCCCAATCAACTGGCAAGCCCCCCCCCCCCGCTCAATCACATAAGAGCGTCGGCAGTATGCGAAGCGAAGCATCAGAGGCTAGGCACCGAGGCGCCGCCAGCGTGCAAATCGAAGCGTCGCACAAGCCAACACCATGTGCCTCAAAGGTACGGTCGTACGAGCAACATGCCACACGTGCGGAAGATTACGCTCAGTCCCGAGGAAGCACTAAGGACACGTAATCAAACAATCATACGACGTCGACGCCGTCTCTCCCTCTCGGCATTAACTGTTGCATGTATGACGTGGCCTGCTAAGAAAGGCATGCATGTTGTCATCCAAACGCCGCCCAGCTCATGCATGCAGGCCAACTCCACTGGCCAGCCTACAGCAAGGGCCCACTCAGAGCGCTCGAGGCATGCCCCTATACCACTCTCCTTTATGGGCAAGTGAACCTCGTTCCTTGTCTCGCCCACGTGCGGGACGCTCTGCGGTCCCCCAAAAAAAAAAAAAAGCGGGGTCTTGCGAAAATCGACAACGACACATTCCTCTAAGGTTGGGATGAACATCTGCAAGGGCATCCCAACCATCACCACACAACAAGCAACAACTACCCCATGGGCAGAACTGACACTCCATCATCCATTCCTTATCCCCATCATCGGCAGGGATAAGGACTGTGTCGGCCCACAAAAAGAAGGAGAGCGAGCACATGGCGACATAAGGTAAAGAAGGAGAATTCAATGCAAAAATGGATTTCATTTCATGAGCAAAAAGGATTACATGTTTTTTACAATGCACTTTGTGACACAAAAATATGTACATCCATTCAGAAGTGGATCCCTTCCCTTTAAGAGGTTGCCTCCATCTCTTCAAGTAAGAATTGAAGAGGACATTGAGAGCCTCCTCATTCAACTCATCCTCCAATGAGGATGACAGGCCCCCAGCGCCTCATACACAGCCGTGGGCCTCACGTCATGGGTCCCGCACAAATAGAGGAGCTCTGAAGCAACAAGCTCACCCTTTGTCACGGGTCCATCGTCACCTCTGCAAGGGCAAATGTCTTCACAAGGATTCCCAATGCTCACGTGCACCCCAAAGGTCGGTGTCAAGCAGTTCGTCCCTCGCAGCAGGCATCACTCAACGGCCAAGCTCTTCAAAGAAAATGAAATCTCCGCACTGCCTCCACACAAAGAAGCATCAAAAAATGGTACTTCATCACAAAGGGGAAAAGTTGCCCTCATGCTCTCCTGCCTAGCCCCCTTTTAAAAGGCCTAAGCCCATCAAAGCTTGTTGCTTCTTGAGCACCTTACTACCCATTTGCTCAGCCATGTGTCACCACAACGGTGCCTTGTTGACTGTGACATTTAAACCGTCTCACGCCTCACCTACCAGGTGTTATTCACGAAGCGTCGCGGTCAAATCTCGCATCGCCACTCTACCGGCCTGACGCTATCAACAGATCACTCGAGCGGATCTTGCGCCAAGGCCCCATCGCCATGTGGCATTCTCCATTTGACCTTGCCCAGCATGCAGACGCCTCGTCAGCCGAACACCGCCTCTACAAACATTGCCCCCTGCGGTGAATGTTGCCACTTTGCCCCCTGCACCTCCCCCCCCCCGCTCGCGCCTCCTCCCNCCGCGCTCTCGCTCCCGCCTCGCTCGCTCTCTCTCTCTCTCGCGCTCGCTCGCTCGCCTCG
>NW_006499691.1:0-26112 GCF_000471905.2 Amborella trichopoda | reverse complement strand
CTAAACCAAACTTAGTCCCCGTCCGCCGGTCGGAGTAGTTGTCGACCTTTGTCCCCTCCGCCCTCCCCCCCCCCCCCCCCCCCCGCCCCTTTCCGGGGCACCTCTTCATTCCACCGCCCGCAGGTGCCTCTTCATTCCACACACCCCCCCCCCCCGTAGCTGCTTATTCATTCTACCCCTTGTGGGCACCTCCATCATCGACCCACATGGACACCAGCCACCTAGGTAACCATAAAGCTACTCTTCGGGGCAATGCCCCTCAAGGCGAAAGGACACCCTGCCTCAACCCTCAGCCGCTACAATCAACCCGGTGCAAGGCCATACCCTCAAGATGCCTCCGTCAAGGTTCACCATATTGGTGGTCTCTTTCTCCCCCAAAATGAAAAAAAAAAAGAGGAGTCAGGCACGATGGCAATCATTGCAAGTAAAAGAACAAGAGCTTCAGGCAGACATAGCCCCAAAAACGAAAGGGGGGGGGGGGGGGTAGGGGGGACTACGGATAAAATCGCCTAATAAATAAAAAAAAAACAAGGGTAAAAATGACAGGTGGGCATGGCCATGAACCAATGAGTAAAAGAGTTTTAAAAAAAAAAAAAAAAATCTAGGCATAGCGAAAACCCGCAAAGAGCGCCATGAGTAAATGTGGAAACGAACGGGTGGACGTGACCTTAAAGTCACAGGTAAAAGCACCCCAACAAAGGATACGGTGAAAACCAACCTGCAGGCACCATATCCCCTCGGTCCCAGTGAAAACTCACAATCGGTGCCGGGACCTAACCTCCTGCTGCCAGCCTTCGGGCCAAATCTCCTCACTCCAGCCTCAGTGCCTTCAAAAAAAAAAACTCCCGCCCCAGTGCCTTCAAAAAAATAAAAACTCCAAACCCTGAGCCTTCTAAAAAAAAAAAACTTCAGCCCCTGAGGCTTCTAAAAAAAAAAACTCCGACCCTTGAGCCTTTCAAAAAAAAAAACTCTGGCCCCAGTGCCTTTGACAAAAAAAAAAAACACTCTGGCCCCTGATCCTTAAAAAAAAAAAAATCCAAGCCCTGAGCAGTCCAAAAAAAAACTCATGCCCCAATGCCTCCAAATTTTTTTTTTTTAGCCCCAGTGCCACCCTTATATCCCGGGCCTTAGTGCCGCCTTCTTATTTTCGACACTGGAGCCTTAGTGCTCTTGTGTCACCCTTTTATCCCGGGCCCTAGTGCCCCCACAACAAAAAAAAAATCCTCTCCTCTTCTCTTCCATCAAACGCAAGCATCTAGGTTGAAGTCCCCTAAAATGGGACCACCTAGAAGGCCATCCTCCTTTCATGTCTAGGTAGTTTGGGAGACCCCCAACTGGACCTGTAGGACGTAAGCCTAGAGGTACGTTGTTTGCTCTTGGTGTTTATCTTTGGATAGGGATAAAGCTCACGAGAAGGGCCCCCGCCAACTGGAACGTCAGGACCTCCCCGGCCAAAATGGGATAAAGCTCACAAGAAGGGCCCCCACAAGCTGTAAAACCAAGAGTCCGCGTTGAGAAGTCGTAAGCACGCCGATGGCAGAATATCAGCGTGATCTCCCAAAAATGAAAATGAATTCTTGTGGGACCCGGAGAAAGCCCCTCAACAAGGCACCAAACCATTGGAAACCACTTGGTCACCCCCCGGTCGAGGGAAAAGCTAAGCAAAGTCTACCCCTCGAGGATTACGCTGTGCCGACGATCAACAAAAAAAATAAAATAATCGAGAGCCAATAAACATGTCTTGGCGAGGATTCGTCAAAGGAGCTACGAAGTTAAATTTTTCCAAATGTTGCACTTCTCGCTTCTCTCGAAGTGCAACATCTGGCAGGGCAAGTTGTTGTATGTCATTTTTGACATACCTTCATGAGCCCATGCGAATAAGGAGAGAGCCAACAACAGCCTGGTCTTGTGGGTTCACAAAAAAAGGACTGTGCCGAAAAATAAAGCCTCCATCCTAGTAACCTGGGTGCGGTGCCCTTGCACCAAAGAAGGGCCCTTCACTGTAGCCTTATGATAGTGGCTGCAATAGGGCACAAGACCATCGCCATTGTGTTCAGAACTTCGAAAAACCCTGATGACCAAATTTGAGCTCAATCGGACCCCTCTAGAAGGTCATATACTCATACGGCATCTCAACTCATGGGTTTTACCATAGTGTGATGCAGCTTCACCAAACCAGTCCCAAAAATGAGGACTGCGACAACGTTTTTTGACAGCAACTTCTCCAACCCATGACGCCTTTCTCTGAAATCAGATAGAGCTCAAATGTTTACATGTTTTAGATCTCGCCAGCCTCGTCATTTTGACCTAAGGCACTCACTTTGGCGTGAAAGAGAACCCCCATTGCCCTGAAGAGGAAAGAAGCCGGAGAAAGCACGACCAAAAAAGGATTTAGGAGGCTTCAGATTCAGTGAAGCATAGCTTAAAATCCAGGCTATAGATTAACGTGAGGATGAGTTCAAAAGAACCACCTCACACAGAGCTACATTCTGGTATGACTTTTCCATTCAATCCCTTGTTTAATGGATGCAAGTCCTTAGGTCACCAAATAAGCAAATCCAGTCGGTTGCTGGAATCCCTTTCTCCGGTAACCTTCCAAAGTAGCCGAAGGCACAAATCTGCACCGGTTGGTTCTCTCTCTCTCTCTTTTGTCACAATTAACAAAGCCTAGCATTAGTTGGTTTTCTCTTTCTTCTTTCACAGCCAACGAAGCCTAACACCGATTGGTTCTATCTTTCTTCTGTCACAACCGGTGAAGCTTAGCGTCGGTTGGTTTTCTCTCCCATTTTCTGTCAGTCGGTGAAGCTTAGTGCCGACCGTGTCTTCTCTCTCTTTTGCTCTGTATAACACAGTTGGTTGGATTTCTCTCTCCTCTTCTATCAGTCGGTGAAGTCTGACACTGACTAGTTTTCTCTCTCCTCTTTTATTAATCGATGAAGCCTAGCAATGGCTGGTTTTCTCTCTCCTCTTCTGTCAGTCGACAAAGCCTAATGCCAACTGGTTTTCTCTTTCTTCTTTTATCAATCAGTGAAGCTTAGCACCGACTAATTTATCTCTCCGCTTTTGTCATAGTCAGTGAAGCTTAGTGTCGACCGTGTCTTCTCTCTCTTTTGCTCTGTCTAACACAGTCGGCGAAGCCTAACGCTGACTGCATTTTCTCTTTCTTCCTTTTAACACAGTTGGCAATGCTTAGCCTCAACTGCGCCTTCCTTCTATCCGCTCGTCTTTCATACTCTTCTCTTCCTCTCTTCTCCTTCTTTCTTTCCCTTCATCTCTTCTTATTCTTACCTCATAGCCTTAATTCTGCCACTCCGTCGTTCGACTAAGAGGGATTAAGGTTAGCCTCTCATGGTAGTCCTGATGTTTAGCCATAATGTTGTTGTGTCAGGATTACTTGGCCCACTTTATTGCCACAACAAACTGACCATCGTGCCTAGCTAGTCGGTATTAGTAATGACCTCTAGTAGTAATCCTGTGAGCCGGTCTCTGTTACCGAGCCCTTTTTGCTACCACGTCAGGCCAATTCCTCACTAGCTTAGTCATCGTTCTATCCTCTCGCTTAGTCGAATTCTTCTCTCCCCCGTCTTTATTCTCTTCTTCTCTTTGAATGTGCATGCTTGTGTACGTTCATCAAAGAGGAAAAGCGTAAGGTCTGACCCACTTGTCTTATAACCTTTACCATTTATGTGTGTGATTGCAGAAAATAAGAAGAATACAAGCCAAGGGAGGCAATTTTGAACCAGTTTTATAACTGAGGGGCTTTTTTCGTGATCTAAGAGGGAGCCCACGCGAGCCACCCGAGTAAGTCCTGAACCCACCTTTAAATTCCTCTCTCACCGGTTTGCAACAACTGTCCCCTTTCTCGAACAAGGTTCCTGAGAGAGTGATCTAAAAACCATCTCGGGTCTTCCCTCGAAACTTGAGACGCACGCCGTCCAATCCCTAAAGGATCCGAGGGCGAGATCGAGGCACCTAAGCAGCTTTGTGACTCCACTGGGGACTTATTACCCCTTAGTCGAATCGTTCTTGTTTGGATAGTTTCTTCTTTTATTATCTGCTTTTATCTTTTAACACTTCACTTATGGCTTGTGGGTTCTGTAACCCATACATCTAGATCGGGGATTTTCTTATCCCTGCATTTGAGAGCATACCTAGGGAACAAGTTCCTTTGACTTCGTTCCCAACCATCCTCTTGAGCAAAGACCCCTTATCTAACTCACTGGTCTTAACTTGGACAGGTGTGAGGTGGGACCTAAAAATCCCTCACTCCCTATCTCCTCGCTCTGACGGAAACTCCACCAAGGCGCCCTGCATCGGCAGCACTTCTGTTGCCTCATACAGCATGCACCCAGCCACTGGCAAGTCACTTGCCGATCGTGTTTCTGAGGTACGCCGGAAGGCTGCCTAGTCCCTTTCTGCAAAAGCCAAACAAGCTGTCGTTGCTTCTGTGGGTCGCCATAGGGCTACCCCCCACATTTCTGCACCATTGATCTCTATCCCTAGAGGATCAACACATCGAGGCGGAAAGCCCACGGTTTCCAACCCTCACACACACCACAAAGCTCGTGGGTTACCCACTCGAGTCACACCTCGGGGCAAACCCTTCTGTTACCTCGAGTCTATGTTCAAGATCAAACCTTCCAAGGCCAGGTCCTGTGCATGCTACTCATATGAATCTCACTGCTCGGGGCAACTCCACTGCCACGCCTACGCAAGTACATAGGAGACGACCATCTCCCTTCCTACTTTGCACATGCAAGTGCACTCTGTAAGGGATAGGCCTACACCTGTTCCCTTGCAGATACTTGCTATACCACTTGCTCGAGCCCGGGTTGACCCCCAGGCCACCCCTGACCCTTCTTCAAGGGGTGCGCATGCGTCGCCATCACAAATGCCCTCTCGCCTCTAACTCAGGCCTCCTTATGAGTCAACCCTGCTCTGGCCCACTCCTTCTTCATCTAACAAGCACCTTCAGCCTTGGTACTCGAAGGTTTTCGCTAAGAGTAACATGCTGAACCAGCGCCATCACTTTTGCTTTGTCTCTTGAGCCCATAAGGGACCTCGGGGCACCGACCTGATGGAAGATTGAGTCCGTCATCCTCCCCGACCCAAGATGACTCCACTTCCTAGCCCTCATCCATTGCCTCACCTAATGGAGACAGCTTTCTTCTGTGCAAGAAGAGCTGACTAGCCGCGACCTATATCGCAGTTTTAGCGCGAGGTCCATCAAAACCTCAAAACTAAACATGATAGAGGTTTGCAAATTTTGACTGAGGAGGTGACCAAGGTAGTGAAAACAACTAGTTCTGACGATCCTCTTCACCTGAATCCCTTCTACCCCCTTCAAACAATGAAGCCTGAAGAAGAACTCCATGAGCCCTGTGCTATGGTTACTGTTGTAGAAAAAGATCCACCTGCTCAACAGCCACGGTCCCAAGACTGTCGAGAACCTATCCAAACGCAATCAGCATATAAGGGTCAAGTTCTGTCAGGGCATGCTAGCCCCCTGCTGACTGACCTACCACATACGACCCGTCAAGTTCGCATGCTCTCTGTTGCCACTAACGTCGACCTCCATAGTAAAACGATCAGTGTAATGGTCTTAAGTGAGACGGATGATGCGTAGGAAGAGCGCATGAACAAGTTTGAGGATATGGTGCGTGTGATGATGGAAAAGATCGATCGTATCGACGTCGCACATCAGTCAGCTAACCATGATGTCAATTCCCTTCACTCTGATGGTGCAGCTCCACGGTAGCCCCCTCCTTCTACCTTACAGGACAATTCTTTCCCTTATCCCGTCTCTCAGACATACATTGACGCTATGGTCACCCATAGCCTAAAGAACAGACAAATCCCAGGGATACAAGGCGCAACGCCTTATCAAAGGCCATACCTCTCGTATATCGACCAGGTCTCGTTTCCCTTAGATTATAATAAAGGGAAGTTTCCTTTATTCGATGGAACCACATCCCCAAACCAGCATATTGCCCACTTCCAGGTAGTATTTCGAGAAACAGCGGTTGATGGGAGACTTCTTCTCCGACAATTTGTTGAGACACTTGATGGCCCAGTATTTCAATGGTATGCCCAACCTCCTCTAAACTTAGTGCATACAAGGGAGGAGATGGAGAAACTATTTTATCAACGCTTCTATGAGGTCGAGAGAGAAGTTCAAACCATTGAACTACTCACCCTGAATCAAAACCCCAATGAGCCCGTAGATCAGTTCATATCAAGATGGAAAAACTTGGCTTCCCGCCATCTTAATCCTATGCCTGAGATGGAAGTAGTCCAAACTTGCATGCGAAACATGCGACCCGCGATCGCTCTACTTGTAGAGGCCTCTAATCTGACCTCCATGTCAGAGCTGATCTCTAAATCAGTCCGCATAGAAAGTTTATCACGCCATCATGGTGGGACACGACAACCATCTACAAGCTCAACAAACAACCAGAGCAACACACGAGGTAGCCAACAGAAAGGGGTAATCTGTGCAACCATCATGGTCACTGATTCAAAGAAGGCTCCCTCCCAAACTTTGGACCTCTCTAAAGGGGTAAGCACAGTAAAGGTAACACCCCGGGCTGGTAAGCAACAACAGACGTACAACTGGGTACCCCCACCAGCCAACCCTGATCGGGGTGATTATTTCACTAGGCATAGGAACAAGGTTTACCCCTTCAAGAAGGAATGGGTCCCTGCGCTGTTCTGGTTAATATTGGAACAAAATATGATCCAGCTTCCTGAGGAGGATCAATCATCCTACATATGACCGCTACACACTAAAGGATATTATAGAGGCTCTGATTCTGAAAGGTCAGATAAAGCTTGAAGACTTAAAGAAGGCTTTCGGGGCAGCCGAAACCTCTCATGCTGTAATTATCCAAGAGGAAGACGAAATGCCCAATATCCTTTACGCCTTCTTCATTATAATGCTTCCGGATGGCATAATCACACTGAAGCAAGAAAGGTAACCTCGTCGCCTTGCTAAGGGACTGAAGATCATTGGTGCCCATACCATCAGATAAGAGGCCATTACCTATCAAAATGCACAAGTTTCCTTGATATATTTGCAAGGAAAATGGGGGAGTGTCAGGAGTTTTACAATCGCCCTGTAAGTGACCCCCAAGTCACTTCTCCAGCGGGGTAAGGAGATATCCCAAGTCACTTCTCCAGTGGGGTAAGGATCCCCTGCACCCGTTCAATTCTGGTGATGACGTAAAATGCTGCCCAGATTGGTCTGATGAGGGGACCGACCTTAAAAGTCCCCCACCTTCTAACCTTTTTCCTCCTTCTGCGCATGCTTTTCATTCTCTCTCTTCTACGTCCCCTGTAAGTACAACCTTGATATGTCCGGACTTTGAGGCTCTCGACTAAGAATTCGAAGGAATCAATATAAGCAAGACGTAGTGGAAACGATTGAGAAAGACCCTTGCATAGGCAGCAGGATTACTAACAGTTGCTAATGCCCTGACAGCTAAAGCCAAGGCAAAGCCACCTTCTTCAAAGAAGCACAAGAAGTCGAAGTCAAAGAAGCCCCAATGGCCCCCTGAGCCTGACTTTGAGCAGTGACTGAGAAAATCAGATGGGAAAAACTCCTATTCTCAAGGAGCTTGCCACATGGTGTAAAATTCAAGAGCAATACCCACCACAGGGCAAATAAATCTCAGTTCAGGGAGGATGATGCAGCCTCCAGCGCAGAAGTTGGGCACCTTGAGGTTCCTCAGTCCGCCACGGCCCCCTAATCCAATGACTAGTCTGTCTATCTTACAGCTCCCTGGGTGCCTTCCTAATCTCAATACTTCAAAAAGGACACCTATCCTCCAATTTCCTTGGACCCCTTTGATCTTATACACTTAGTCTCTTCCAAAACCTCAAACTTCCATCACTCAAACCAAGCGTGTTGTGCAATTAAGTCAGCTAGTCGGCCAAAATAAACATTTTCTACTCAAACCTGCTCCTCAACCCAACGTACCGCCCAAATCAGTGGCAGGACCAAGAGCACAAGGCCTTGATCAAGAAAAGGTGGAATATGATATGATAGGGCATCTACGAAAACTTTCGGCTCTTCTTATTGTTTACGATGCCCTCATGCTCTCAAAGGATTCCCTGATGGCTATGGTTCAAGCTCTCTCTAACCCAAAAATGTATGAAACAGAAGTAGAACTCATTGAGGTAGACCCGACAATTCTACAAGGATGCATGCCAATCAACTTTTCAGAGGATGATCTGTAGTTAGGGGAAAAGTTTCATAATCGCCCTCTCTTTGTTACTGACGAATTACATGCATGCCCCATCAACTGAATTATGTTAGATGGAAGGACAACAGTCAACCTTATTCCAAAGAGGATCCTTACTCAATTAGGGTTGGGATCCGAAGATCTTACCCTGACCCACGTTATAGTTCAAGGGTTCAACCAATCAGAAGAGAAGCCAGCACGCAAGGTACGCCTTCGTTTTAAGATCGGTGAGTTGAACGAGTACGCCCAATTTCATGTAATCGACACCGACACTTCCTATAACATCTTTCTCGAGTGATCATGGCTCCATGACCAGGGGATGGTCCCATCAACATTACACCAATGTTTCAAGTATAGCCGAGATGGGAGACAACATACTGTCTATACTGACAAAAGACCGTTCCCTGTAGCCGAAACTCACTATGCCAATGCTAAATATTACTACACAGATCTGGCATCGCCTTAGAAGCCGAATGATGAAGGTCACAAGTCTACGAGCAAGATTGAGTCCTTGTCTCATGAAGATGTTGAGGATGTTGGGAGGACGTTAGTGAACATGTTCAAGGAGGAAGAAAGATAGGGCAGAACTTTACCCCTAACTACTCTTCATTCTAACATCCCAACCATCATCCCTCAAGAAACTCCTTCTTCGTTCGAAAAGGAGTCTTTGACCTCTACCCCCAATTCTGAGCCACCTTGGGCGGAAGATGAACCAGAGGTCATTCCTGAGATTGAGCAAGCCATGGGGACAGAATTCTCGGCTCCAAGGATCACCTATACACCGGACCAACAGAAAGTCTTGCACATTTCCATTGCGCTCTTGAAAGCCGAAGCAGCGCAACAACCGCTGAGAAATATTTTTCAAAATCCGGTTCCTATAAGTATAGAGGATGCTCCTCAGACCGGTGACCAGCTAAAAGTTTTACTTTTCCCCAACCACTCAAAAGAGTAATTCGATGTAGAGCAACTTTCTTCCCCTCAAAGGCAGGATCCCCTAGAAAAGTTAAGAACCGAAGTCCGCAGTCACCAGAGTCAATTGGAGGTCATGTGTATAGCTTCAAAACATCTCAAGGAATTCGTGTTGGAGACTAAAAACTATGATGAGCTTGCGATAAATGCACCACTAATGGAGGCCCAGGCCCCTCTTGGCTGAACTATCTATAGTTACTAGGCTCACCGAATCATGAGGAAAATGAACTATGAGCCCTTGGCCAATCAGACATTAAGAGGAGAAAAAGCAATGACTCCCCATTTCGAAGCTATCCAAGTCACGACAGCCCACCATGGGGGTAAACAAGGCCTAGGGTATTAGCCTCTTGGGATAATAAAAGTGTCGAGAGGCATTCAGAAGAGAAATCACATGAGGTGCAGCACAAGTGAGAAGAGAATGAAATCATGCAACAAAGTCAAAAGAGAGAAGCATTTTATTCATCAGTTAAAAACTTTTACAAGTACTGACAAAAGGAAATGACATGTTCAAAAACGATCAATCATCTTATTGATCTCTGCGTTGGGCGCTGCAGGAGAAGTCTCGGTGCCCTGGATACGCTCCTTTAGTTCCGCCACCTTTTGAGTTTCCTCTGTCATCGCCACAGTTTTCGACTCAATTGTGCCATTGAGTTCGGACAACTCTTCAATCAATGAGGCCTCCATGGCTTCCTCTTAACCATCGCCATCTCGAGGCCCGTGAATTCCTGTCTCAGTATTCGCATCTCCTCTCAGATTTCAATCGTTCTCTTGAAGCTTCCTTGCGCCTCCTTCTGGAGGTCCTGTTGACGGTCAGTTATCGTGGCCTTCTTCTTGATGCAGGCGTCTATTTTCTTGCGACGACACAAGTTCGACTCTTCCAAAGAGGCCAGTCTGCCAGTTTCTTCTTCATGATGTAGCGCTCTCAATCGTCAGCTCTCCAACTCGTTTAGCGTTGCATTAAAATGGGAAAGCACTTCTAGGGCACTCCCAACTGCAGTAGTCATGGTGAACTCCCTCAGTTTTGTCAAGGCTTCGTCCAGCTCATCAAGGGGCAGCTCCCTCAAGCCCTTAAGGCTTGCTCTAAGCATGCCTGCAATCATGCTAGAAACACCACTAAAAACAAGCCTAGACGGTGTTGTTGAGACCACTACTGTTGAAGAAGCCTCGACCTCAAGGACCGAGCTTGTTGAAATAATAGCCATCTGAGCCACGAACTCCTCTGAAACAAGAGCAAAGCCTAGCGCTTCTTGCCCCTCAGACTCATAGGCAGCCCCAGCCTCAACCTACCTGGGTTCTTCAATACCAGTCTCGCTGGCTTGACCCTCTCTTATGGGGACCTCTACTTCCTCTTCATCCACCTGAACTGTCGCCTTAGCATTATCAAGTTCAGGAACCGCCTCGTCTCTTTGGCCTTCGCCATCCAATTCATCTCTAGCCACGATGTTTTCCATTTGGCTTCCGCCTTCAACAGCCAGAACCTCGGCTACGAAGAGTTCAACTCCCTCATCTTCAAGACCTTTGTTCACTGGGGCAGCAACCTCCTGGTGCTCAGGCACTTCATCAACCTCAGGCTCTTCTCCTTGAATCATAGCCCTTGCCTCGATCAGGGTACTAAGCTCCTGAGGCATGGAGGCCACATCAACATCAATGCCCTTATTTGGAGAAGTCGCTTCAGGGCTTTCATCCTCATCAGTCTCCATCTGAGCCGCCCCTGGTTCAGAAACTACCCCTGGACTCAAGGGCCCCTCCCCAAGTTCCGGAGTCACCTCCCAATCAGAAAGTAATGACAATGGGCTTGGAGCTGCCGGAGTCGTCTGCCTCAGTTTCTGAAGAAAAAGAAAACAATTCAGGAGAAGCAGAAGGTGGTCCAGAGAGCACAGAAGGTGATACCGGAGTAGTTCTTAAAAGATCAAAAGAGGAAGAGCTACCTTCTAATTCTGACACCATAGGAAGCTTGACACTCTTGTGCCTTTGAATACACCAACTAACTGTAGGCGGTGCACGGGTATCAACAGCGGCGAGCGCTTTCTTTTCTTCCCCCCTACCGGAGTAGGAGCTGCCACTTCAGATCCACCTCCTTGAGAAGGCCATCTAGCTAATTTACTATGGGGACCACTCCCAATAAGGGCATTCAAGTCCTATGGGGGATGCTTCTCATAACCAGGGACTCATCGTCCCTCATCTCACTCAAATATGGAACTAAGATTGTCGAAGACACTCCCAGTCCTTGTCTTCATTGCAAGGAATTCTAGTGAGGCTATCTCACGCAGAAGCCCTAAAGCCCGCCAATTGGAGGGACAATCTAAGATGAATATCGCATCAGGAGCTAGAGCATCCACCAGTCTCCTTAGCCTGGTATCCTAGCGCCAGTTACCGTTCACCCCTTTCAAAGGGTGATCTTGATCCCACTATCCCTTACTGGTGATTCTCCACAAGTTCACATAGGCCTTGGTCGACCGAACCCTACGGCCGAAGTGAGGGATTACATATTTGCTGGTTTCTGTCATCTCTAGACACATGGACCAAGCAGTCCATATATCCTCTGGCAGCCATCACTCATGAAAAGTTCCAAAATCTTATGTCTTCCCCTTGTTCACCTTACTCCAACGCTTTTATAAAAACATCGAGAAGGGACAGGTCTGATCAAGCCCGTGCTAACAGGCAAAGCGATGGGTAACCTAGCATTGTGCGGAGTCCGATAAGGTAAGACTCATCCTCTGATGCTCAGAATAAACATGAGCTCCTTAAGGGTTGTTGAGGCACCGTCTAGCTCCTTCCTCAACTCATCAATGAAAGAACGGTCGATGAAGGTCCCGACCGGAAAGGGGACCCGCCTCATGTTCAAAGAATCATTCCCAAATAGACCTCGAGCCTCCCCTGGGGTATGGAAGATGGCCCTCTAGTTTGCAATCCTCATCAAGAAGGGCCACAGTTTATCTCCCGAGCACTAATGCTTGATGTAGGTGTCAGGGAAATAAGCCCTTAGCCATTCGTACACGTAATGCACAGGGCATGGAGTTTTAAAATCCCCGGGAAAAGCCTCTCCTCCAACAATGCCACTCCCTCCCTCTTTTCCCCTGTAGGCCTTTCCACGGGAGATGGCCCCTAAACCATGATATATGATGCACAAAACCGTCTGATCAAAGGCATACTCACGCCCTCAGGCCATGTCACAGGCCACATACAGTACGCCCAGACGAATGTCGTCCCCCCCAGCTAGGAAGCACAAATTTGCACAAAAATAAGGCGAAATACGAGGCCAAGAAGACACGGTCATCCTCGATCTCAAGCTGATATACAGGAGGCCTCTCCTTCGCAATTGCCTTCCCTTTCCCTTTTGGAGTATCCTGACCACCTTCAGGATAATCCCCACAAAAGAATTTTACCCCCTCTGTAAAAGTGACCCTGCCATTGCTAGATCGGCCTGCAATTGACTGGTAGACCTCAAAGATCTTTTGAAGGCTGGCAAGTGTCTCTTCATCCCCCAAGTTAACACCACCGAAGATGACTGAGTTCGGAGGAACAAACTCATCATACATAGCCCCAATCATTGGGAGACCTCCGATAAAATGAAGATTTAGTAAGGAGATTCCTGCTTCACCATGCCCAAGAAGCCAAGTATTACTAACATGGCTCCATGTCTCTAGCAATACTTTTACTATATTGGAGCAACGGTCATAGTAGCTGCCCCGAACACTGAATCGCTGCCAATAGCGAAGCATGTTCAAGAGTGCTTCTGTATGACGCCAATACCTTGGCAGTCTAAGAAGTGTATCCCTTCAGGTATTGGTGCTCCCCTTGAATACAGAGGCCTTTTGTTAACCACATTAGTAGTCCCTTTGTATGTACCATTCGCTTTCCTAAGGTAGGCAAGTTCTACCCGGAAGCTATGTTAATATGCATGCAATGAAGAAGCATCATTCCTTCTTCAGTACTGATGTTGCCATCATTGCCCTCATGAACTTCGAAACAAATGGGGTCAGTAATGAAAGTGACACTAAGGGGCCACTCTGGTTCACATACTGGTTGGGTCAGCCAAATGGGGCTCACCTCTTGATAAAACGTCGCTTGTAAAAATCACAAACACCAATCTCTCCCTCCCTTGGAAGCCTCTTCACATTGGGAATTTGGTAAGAAGAACCAACCATTATAAAGGGCTTGGTGGTTTACTCCCAAATGTTGCTAAGACACTAGATCAACGCCGACTGAGTTTGCCAACACTTAGTGCCGGTTATATTTTCCAATGCCCAGTGCCAGTTGAGTCCTTCAACACTTAGCGCTGGTTGCATGCCAACAACTAGCACCGGTTGAGTCTGTCAACACTCTGCACCGGTTGAGCTTGTCAACATCCAGCACCAGTTGCGTGCCAAATGACTAGCGCCGATTGAGTCTTTCAACACTCAACGTCGGTTGAGATTGCCAATACCCAGTGTCAGTTGAGCTTGTGATCAAATCTCTCGCGCGTGCCACAATCGTAGTCGTGACACCTCAAACTTAGCTGCGCCGACTGATAACCGTCACTACATTTTCGCACCTCCTTAATTGATATACGAAAGAGGTAACCGTACACCTTCCCTGCGATGGTTCACCTCCACGACGGTTCACCTCCTACAACCGTACGCCTTCCACGACGGTCCACCTCCCGTGACCGTTCGTCTCCCATCGGAACTTCTTCTAACGATCGGAAACTCACTAAAAAACTATCCCACATGTGTTTTTCACTTGAACAACACCAGAACCTCACCGAAAACTTATCCAAACTTTCCTATGTCCCCGGGAAGCTTTGAAAAACCAGTAACAACGTCAGAAACTTACCACAATCCCCGGGAAACTTCTTAAAAATCCCCAAAAAAACTCCTAAGACGCGTGGAAACGCTCACAGTTTCACTTCCCGCCTCTTCTACCAAAAACTGCTGCAGCAGGAACCCCTTTCGTCTCTCGAAAAACTCCCCGGAGAACTCCCCTTTCTTGCTCCTTTCCCTGCAACTTTGCTAAATTCTTGACAAAGTCTGCACGCCGAAAACCGTCTGGAATCCCACTGTTGGCCGAGAACCTTCCCTGCAAAACCTTTACTAGAGTCCCACTGCTTGCCGAAACTTCAATCGACCGCCCTCTCCTCACCGTTAAGAAAATTTTCGCTTAATTTTTTTTTACCCTTGGTAAAAAAGTGAGGGAAAATGGGATTTACCCCATTATATAGACCACACTTCCCTCAAATGCCCCTCACAAACTGAGAATTCCAGTCACGTCCAAGCGAGGCCAAGCGACAATGAGCCGGGTTCTGCTTTGACTAGAGGCCTGAGGAAACTCTCATCGATCCATCCCCAGTGCCAGGTGAATTTCAAACATCCCTAGCGCCAGTTGACTTAACATCGGGTATGTTTTCAAAACAACCCTAGTGCCGGTTGACTTAGTACCGGGTGTGTTTCCAAACAACCCTAGCGCCGATTGATTTTGCGTTGGATGTTTTTCTAAATGACCATAGCGCCGGTTAACTTAGCGTCGGTTGCCTTCAAACAATATCACGGGTTGTTCACATCGTCAGCTGAGTCTTTAACAACCCAGCGCTGATTGCGTTTTTGAGAACTCAGCGTCGATTGAATACTCGCAAGAAACCACTAGCACTACATATGGCACCGGCCGTATTTCAAGTAGCCTATTATCACCTACTCCAAGTTGAAGTCTTGTGCATCTTACCACTTATCCTTAGTGGGGTTGCACCCAAGCCGTGACCTGTCATCCATAGTGATGTTGTACCTAGGCTGTTGTTGTGGCCTATCATCCCTAATGGAGTTAGGAGCTATCCCTCATCCCCATAGGAGTCACACCCATACTGCAGCTCATTATCCCCAGCGAAGTTAGGGTCATTCTTACCTCTTCAATTTTCGATGGATCTGTTTCACACCAAGCCATCTTTCACCCTAGAGAGTATGCTTACCCCCTACTAAACCTTAGTGAAGTCCGCTTTTGTTGATCATCCTTCATCAGGACACCATTTTCATTTGAGCCCTCCGTTTGTGAATGGTCTTAACCATTTTATCCCCAGGAAGTCAGATTGCCATCTATAAATCTATTCCCCATTTAGCTTCACCTACATGGCGGCATAGCCTTGGTCCGTGCTGCATGACCCTAAACTGCATCGCCTCGGTCATCGTTGCATGACTCTAAACTGCACAGCCTTGGTCCGTGCTACATGACCCTAAACTGCACAGCCTCAGTCCGCGCTACATGACCCTAAACTGCACAGCCTTGGTCCGTGCTGCATGACCCTAAACTACACCGCCTCAGTCTGTGCCGCATGACCTTAAACGGCACAGCCTTAGTCCGTGCTGTATTACCCTAAACTGTACAACCTCAATCAGTGCTGCATGACTCTAAACTGCACAGCCTCGATCCGTGCTGCATGACCTTAGACTGCACAGCCAAGGTCTGAACTATATAACCCTAAACTGTAGCAGAGGTCTAGTCGCACGACCTTAACTGCATAGTCCTAGTTGTATGACTTAAAACTGCATAACCACGGTCCAAGTTACATGACTTTAAACTATAGTACACATCCTAGCCGCATGACGTTAAAAGGCTCAGTACCTTGGTCCGAACTATATGACCCTAAACTGTAGCGGAGGTCTAGTCGAACGACCTTAAACTGCACAGTCCTAGTTGTATGACTTAAAACTGTATAACCACGGTCTAAGCTACATGACTTTAAACTATAGTACATGTCCTAGCCGCATGTCATTAAAAGGCTGAACACCTTGGTCTGAACTATATGACCCTAAACTGTAGAAGAGGTCTAATCGCACGACCTTAAACTGCACGGTCCTAGTTGTATGATATAAAACTGCATAACCACAGTCTAGGCTACATGACTTTAAACTATAGTACACATCCTAGCCGAATGACGTCAAAAGGTTCAGCACCATGTTCCGAACTATATGATCCTAAACTGTAGTGGAGGTCTAGTTGCACGACCTTAAACTGCACAGTCCTAGTTGTATGAGTTTAAACTACATAACCACGGTCCAGTTGTATGACCTTAAATAATAGTGTACGTCCTGACCGCATGACGATAAACTGCTTTGCACATGTTCAGGAGGCATGACCATAAACTCGCCCCCACATACACGCACACGCCTTTTACATGTACTTTTCACGCATGCCTTCCCTAACCTACCTGTTAATGTGCGCGTGACACCTTCATTATCGCCCCAATGTGTCCATTCACTATGACACCATACCTCATTTCCCAGTGAGTCTCACCAGCGCTCACAAAACGGCGAACCATTCTGCCATCCATACTCGTTGTAAGTTAGTGGGTCACCATTGTCCACTCACATTTCATACATCATCCATCTTTCATAGGCAGCCTAATGCCATTTCTCCAAGTAAGTCAAACCACCACCATACTGACTCCATGACCTCCACAGACTTCCATTCATCGCCAACACGGTCCAGTTGTATGACCTTAAACCATAGTGCATGTCTGGGCCGCATGACGTTAAACTGTTTCGCATAGGTCCCGAAGGCATGACCTTAAACACGCCTTCACAAAAAAAAAAAGAAAAATAACGGGCATGGTGTATACAAGGGAACGTTAAGAGTAAAAATGACGGACGAGAATGGTCACAAAATCATGATAAAAAGAGTTTCATGAATAAAAAACAGGGCACGGTAAAAACCTGAAAGGGCATCGTGAGTAAAAATGGATGAAAAAGGTGGACATAGCCGAAAGGTTATGGGTCAAAGAGCCCCAAAATAAAAAGAAGTTGGTGAAAACCGTCTCTACAGCGTCGCTTTCTAAGTTCAAGCGAAAATCTGCAAAGGACGTTTGGACCAATAAACAGGTTGATGCCACACTTGTCTTAACGTATGACTTCAGCCTTCACAACTGGTGAAGCCTAGCACCGGTTGATTCTATCTTTCTTTTGTCGCAACCGATGAAGCCTAACGTCGATTGGTTTTCTCTCCCCTTTCCTGTCAGTCGGTGAAGCCCAACACCGATTAGATGTCTCTCTCCTCTTCTATCAGTCAACGAAGCCTAACACCAACTGGTTTCTCTCTCCTCTTTTGTCAGTCAGCGAAGCCTAGCACCGACTGGTTTCTGCTCTCCTCTTTTTTCAATCGACGAAGCCTAATGCCGACTAGTTTTCTCTATCCTCTTCTATCATAGTCGGCGAAGCTTAGTGCCGACCGTGTCTCCTCTCTCTTCTCCTTTATACAACACAGTCGGTGAAGCCTATCACTGACTGCATTTTCTCTCTCTTCCTTCTAACACAGTCGATAATGCTTAGCCCCGACTGCGCCTTCCTTCCCTCTCTCTCCTTTTTCCTCTCATCTTTCATACTCTTCTCTTCCTTTCTTCTCCCTCCTTTCTTCCCCTTCATCTCTTCTTATTCTTTTCTCATAGCTTTAATTCTTCCACTCCGTCCTTCGACTAAGAGGGAATGAGGTTAGTCTCTCATGGTAGTCATGTCGTCTAGCCGTAATGTTGTTGTGCCAGGATTACTTGCCCGCTTTATTGCCACGACAGACTGACTATCGTGCCTAACTAATCGGTATTGGTAATGACGTCTAGTAGTAATCCTGTGAACCGGTCTTAGTTACCGAATAAGTCTCGAACCCACCTTTAAATTCCTCTCTCACAGATTGGTAATACCTGCCCCCGTTCTCGAACGAGGTTCCCGAGAGAGCGATCTCAAAAACGTCTCGGGTTTTCCCTCGAAACCCGAGACGTGCGCCGCCCAATCCCCAAAAGATCTGGAGGGCGAGATTAAGGCACCTAACCACCAGGAGCTAAAACAACCCAGCTCGAAGATGCATCAGCAAACAAAGTTTACAAAACTGGTCGGACTTCCACCTCGGGGAAGAAGGCTACCACAACACGATTGAAGGGCATCAAAATGCTCGCTATCAAAAGAAGAACGAAGATATGTTCCTGAAAAAGCCGAACAATTGCTGCAAGTTGCAGAACCAGCTTCCAAGGTCTTCCCATGGCAGAGAAACCTGCATGTAAGGACGGTCTCGTCATTAAGGCAAAAAATCGTAAGGGCATTTTGGTCATGTGCGCCTAATTTTGGATTTGTTTTCAATTTATTTAATTGTAATTAAGCTTGGCTTTTGAGCATCCACCCCTATTTGGTGAATCCTTTATATAAGCAAGCTTAGCTCATTTGTAAAAAGGGCTGGAAAAATCGCTCCAAAAGGTTCCCTTTTTGGAAGCTCCAATACCCTAAAGGCTGGGAAGAATTGATGTTAGTTTGTTTTTGTTCTGTCTTATTTTGTAAGCCCCAAGTCCATTCATGAGAGGAGAGAGGAAGAGAGAGAAAACTTTGAGAAAGAGGGTACGCTTGAGTGTGCAGTCCCGAGGGCATCTTGGTCGAGCGGGTCATCCCATTTCTCTCGAGCCGAGTCATTCCCTCTCTCTCTCTCTCTCCCTCTCTCTCCTCCTCCCACCTCCACATGCGTGACCCTGTCTGTGCGGAAGCCCGCACTCATCCACGAACCCACAAACGTGTGCTAACCTGCGGGCCTTTGCCCTCAACTTCTACCCACACCCCATTTAACGGCTAGCAAATCCTTCCGAAAGGGGATCCAAGGAGGAGGGATATCAGGATCCCATCTCGATAGCACGGAGAGAGTGAAAGGAGAGAGAGATTAAAGACCTGAGGAGGGCTCACATCCAAACTGTGCTGGCGAACAGCCGGAACGCTTCGTAATTGCTCTAAGAGGGCCATCCGCCAGGGCGTGTCCCCGAACCCCCATGCGACGTAAGCGCAATTCGCGCTCCAGTCGCAAAAATCTCTCTCATAGTCAGCTTCCTATCCGCTAGCAAGAGGGCCCATGCGCCGGACCACCATGATTGTTCGAGAGAAGGTTTCCTCACCCCCACACGAAGGGAAACCAGGACCCCATTGACATCACACACATCCATCCTAAGTATGTATGTGAAAAAGTGTTAGTCCTACATAAAACAAAATCAATAGTCTAAACTTATTTTTCAAAAACTATCATTTTTAAAATTTAAATTTTATTTATTATTACATACTACAGCTCCCCATATTAAAGATTATATATTACCAAAAAAATTAAGTTCAAAATCCATCTCAAAAACAAATCATGGAGAGAGGGTACGTATCTACATATGAGTTGTCCAAAAAAACTGTGTTCTCCAATAAATTTCCCTTCATATATTACGAATTATATATATGCACAAAAAAATTATACTATAAATTATAAAAACTCAAGTCTAACATATACATACCATGCTTCTTCCTTAGCTGGGATTTGCTTTCAAAAATGTTATGAATGAATCAATAACATACATAGGATAGAAAACATAGAAATCAAGCAATTTTAGAGAACAAAACAGTATAAAATTCACAAATTTTGGAAAATACATTTGCTTCTTTCTTCTACTGCAAAAGAGAAATTCACAATAAATTTATTTCCAATATGTAAACCTAATTCCAAAGGTGTAAATTACCTAAACACCAATATGAAAACCAATATTATAAGTTTCTAATTTCATTTTCAGCAAAATTGACCTTTTTTTTTTGTTCAAGAGAAAGAGAGCATCATCATCTGATAAAATAGCATAAATCCCACAGTAAAAAGTCATTATGATGCAAATCTAATTCTCAAGATTAATCAAAACGTTAAGAAAAGCAACAAAACTGAACAAGGCAAACAGTTTTAAAAAATTCAACATAAGATCAATGCAAAGTGAACTGAAGTCCTTTGACTTGTGCAAAACAAACAAAAAAAACATTGGAGGTTAGGGTTTCAGTCTCGGGGTGAGAAGGGGTAGATGTTTCGCATCACAGAGAAGGATTCATGTTCCTCGATCCGGTTTTGGCGTGACGTCGCATGCAACCGCACTCACGCAAAAGCCTTACCAATTAAAAACTCGCAAGAAGTCAAAAACTCATAAAACATCAAATTTTCAGAGAAAACAAGAAGGAAGAAGAGGCTATCACCAAAGAGAAACTTGATTTCTCCCCCTAAAATCCCAAAAAGGAAGACAAGGCCATGCCACCAAATCAGCACAATTCAAAAAGGTGAATTTTATGCTTTAACAAAATGAATTAGAAATATGAGATCATAAAAGCCCAAAATAGAAGTTTCCATAGCAAACATTATCTTGATAGAAGTCTTTTTATTTAAAATTGTATTAATTGACAACGTGCTATTTTGTCGTTCCACAAAAAATAGAAATGGTGGTTGTTTTTAACTCTTTTGTAAAACCAATGTGGATTCAATATACAAACACAAACCAATTGACAACTCCCAACTGTTAGGAAAACCAGTTAAAACTAGTTTCATATATACTATGAGTTATAGCAATGAGATGGAATACATGTAGAGCCTATGACCAATAGATGATACACATACAAATACTTCAATGAACCATGAAACGATAGAACTCACCATAAACTAACGTACCATATACATCATGTGCATGATATCCAGCCTAACGATATTCTAAGTGTTGTAGCTAGAAAAAGAACTCAAGACAACATTATTACTCAAGATAGTATAACTCACATGAAGATTAAGCCAAGTTGAACTACGACTTGGGTATGCTGAATACTATTCAAGCCTTAGTATTCATTAATTAGGAAAGACAAAAATAACAAATGACAACATGGGTAATTCATACACCACCAAAAAAGAACCAGAAAGACCAGGAATGCAAGCCCACAAACAAATAAAACAGAAATATCACAAAACATGCACACACAAACTTATCAAAGTTAATATATAAATAAATAATTAGCCTAGCAGCTTCGATTCTAACATAGTTAGTTACCAAAAAAATTGAATTTTTTAATCCCTACAATAAATTCCCAGACAAGTTCTCCAAATCAAATATCTCGTTCACTCAGCTAATGTAAAGAAAAGCAAAAATGCAACACCGGCAAGATTCATCCGAGCCTTATCCCAACTATCTAGAGTTAGCTACACAAATCCTGCTCTGCCTATGGGTTCAAAATTTGTGAAAAAATGTGGTGGTTGCCTACCAAATGCAACCCTCCTCACGATCAGCATGGGGCCAATCAATGCGGAGTTAGGTATCAGCAAAATTAAATAAATAAATTAAAAGAGAGCATAATGAGAAGACACAAGTAATGAAATAGAAGAAAAACAAGGCATACAATACCTAAATCATCTATTGTAACAACAAATGCAATTTCTTTCGAAGAAAAAAATGTCATAAAAGAACCATTAAACTTGTAGGTACACATTTCCGTTGCAACTTCTAAATCTCATGCACATTTTTCTTTACCAGATTTTCAACTATACTAGTTCTTGAAGCACTTTCTTCAAAAATTTGGTAAAACTACATAGTACATCAAAGAATATAGCATGTAATTTCACAAACATACAAATAAAAAAAACACTACCAGTCACGAGAAAAAAAAAATAGCTATAGCTATTTTTTTATCAGAAAAAATTGGCATCATCCAACAAAAGAAATAATGCATGAACATAAACTTACGGAGATCATAAAAAGAAATAATTCATCACAAGAAATAGAGAAACTCATGAAAGCAAGAAAGTACAGTCTATAAAGAAAGAGAGAGAGAGAGAGATAGATAGATGAAGAATTCAGATTGACCTTGCACAAATACATAACAAAAATCCAAAGTATCTGTTCACAAAATCCGAACATTATGCAGCAAAATACTCCAAGTTCAGTGCTATCAAATGAATATAGACCTTGAAATCAAGTTGCAGTCTACACTATGGATCCTTTTTAAATGCCCGAAGTATGGGAATTCTACAAAATGCTCAATTAACTTCCCAATATGAAGATAAAAACCTCTCATCCTTGGATTTCAACGAAAGTAAAACAGATATTTGTATAAATTGGACAAAATTAAGAGGGAACAACAATGGATTTCAAACATACACAAAAAAAAATCAATGGAAAAACGTCAATTCAGTACCCAGTCAAAGTTTAAAGCAATTTGATGCGTATGTAGAAACACATAAATATAACCAACAAAAAAATAAATAAACTCATACAACCCGCAGGGAAAAGAAACCAAAGCCCAAGAAAGTTATATTTCTGCAGACCCCAAAGCCCAAGAAAGTTATAATCCTTAAAGTCCTTGTTCATATCCTTCATAATTTAGATTAAAAACCAAGTTTTATAGTGAATCCTAGAAACCAGAAGACTTCATCTCCCATTTCTCCCCAGATTCGAAATTCAAGTTTTGCAGGAGAGAAGGGATAAAAAGGATCCAAAAACCACTGAACCCTGCAAGATCCGATCTCCGATTCACTCCCACTTACAAACCAACTATATTGGAAAGCTCTACAGAAGAAAAGAGAAAATAAAAATTCATATGGTCTCTGTTCAAGGAATGGGGCTTTAGGAAACAAAGCATTTTTTCCTCAAACTTGGCCATTAGTAGTTACCATTCACAATTATTGGTGACCGTGGCCTGTTTAGCGCTATCTCTTCAACCCGTTAAGGGCTCCGACATCCTCTTGCAAACACGAGAATGGTTCCCTCTTGCAAGAGCTCTGATTGCGCTAGTTTCATTCAGACAAACCTGACTCGCTTTCTCCTCCGATAAAATGGTGGCACCTTCTGATGAACAAGATGCAGGCATAGGAGATGACCCACTTGCTGCTTCAAATGTTTGATCATCACCGGTGTTTGAAAACTCAAGTGAGCTGGGGACATAGGTGCTATGCTTGGACTACCGCGTGTCGTTTGAGGTGAACATGGATCAGACTATGAGATTGTATTTATGAGAGCCATAAGCTCGACAACAGGGAATGGAGGTACTTGGGGATGGCCGCTATAGCATATTGCTTATGGTTGGGTGCTAGGTTTGTGATGAGGAGTAGTTTACAACACAGAAGAAGTTATCCTGGCAAGATGGCAAGTGCTCTGAGCAGAGTTGTGGTGCTAACCGGTAACCTAACATGCACATGGGAACTGGAGAATTTATCTGGTTATCATTGTTTGATTATATTTTTTGGACAAACTCGGCTAAGTCCATGACAGACTCAACCCAATCTGTCAAACACGGCTCGGACTTGGGACCTTCCGAGTTCTGACCGATTTCATGTTTTCCTTCACTTAAAGGAGGTAGAAATCAAACGCCAGTTCTCTCTCTAAGGGGGTCCCCCCTTATTCATCTCTGTCAAAAGGGGTTTTCCTCTCTAAAAGGGATGGAACCTAAACCCCTGTTCTCATTTTTCTCTCTAATCCCTTATTCTCTGTTTGAACAAATATATGTCTAAAATTTGAAATCAGGGGAATCTAGCCAAATCATACCTTGAATTTTAGTACCGCACTCACCAAATGTATCTCCCTCCAAACCTCCCAATCCTCTCCCTATAAAGTATGAGGTACAAACACCCTAATCTTCTCTCTCTCTCTCCCGCTCTTTCCTCTTTATCAAAGCGTCCCCATATAATCACCCTAATCCTTTCTATCTCTATATAATAAAATAAATAAAAAATACATTACTGTTATATATTTATGTAATATAATATATTTTATTATATAATATATTACATATATATATAATATATTATATTTTATTATATAATATATATTATATATTATATAATAAAATAAAAAAATATATTATACTATATATTAAATAAAATAGATATTTTTATATTATATATTTATGTAATATAAGATACTTTCATATATGCATATTAAAAATACAATATATTATATGTTATAGTATGTTATAAATATTATAAAATATAATAGATATTTATAATATTATATAGTAAAAATATATATTAATAGAATAAATATAGAATACAATGTACAATATACTAAATTATTTTATATAAATATATATTATATAATAAATAAATAAAAAATACATTATTGTTATATATATATAATATAATATTATATATTATATAATAAAATAAAAAATACATATATTATATAAATATATATTTTTATATTATATATTTATGTAATATAAGATACTTTCATATATACATATTAAAAATAAATATGAAATTATTATATGTTATAGTATGTTATAAATATTATATATAAAATATATATTTTTATATTATATATTTATGTAATATAAGATACTTTCATATGTACATATTAAAAATAAATATAAAATACAATGTATTATATGTTATAGTATGTTATAAATATTATAAAATATAATAGATATTTATAATATTATATATATTAATAGAATAAATATAGAATACAATATACAATATACTAAATTATTTTATATAAATATAAAATACAGTATATCATATATTATAGTATATTATAAATATTATATATTTCTATTTAAATTATTATCTATATAAATATAAATATAAGATATTTACCATATATCTCAGGAGTTATCAAACACACAAACTATGAACTTCTTAACTTCCCAAAGAGGTTATCAAATATCGAAATCATGAACTTCTTAAGTAAATCTAGTTTACTGTTCTTCAGTACCTTCCAATTTTGAGTTCATTTGGTTGGTTCCTGTTATCAAACACGCCATGCCTCTGGGATTTTTGAGATGCACCGTATTTGAACAGTATAAGCTCGATGACTTATACAGATATTTCCCCTTTAAGCTAAAAGAAAACAAAGGGGAAGACGCAGTCATATCGAATATCATGGAACTGAAATTCAGATATCTCTGCTATTCCTCTTTCGAAGCTCGACGTTAGCGGGTCTACTACTCGCCGCCATGATCTCACAGATTTTCGTTCTCTCACAAAGGGGAGACAATATCGTCTTTCGAGACTGTAAATGCAAAACCCTCAGATATATCCATTTCTCTTGAATTACTAGCTGATTTGGGGCTTAATACCATTCGTTGTTTATTTTTTTTCCCGCTTTGATTCCGGTCTGTTATTTTTCTTTGTGATTTAGTTGATTATGCCTTTATGTAGTTACTTATGGTGATCTGGAATTGGATCGATGTCTTTGTGTATGGCTCATAGGCGCAATATCTTCTTTCATCGAACTCTGATTCTTGGCATCAGAATTTTTTAGTAGAATTGAGACTGATTTATGGGATCCATCCTGAATTATAACTTTGGTGGCTAGCAAATGCATGCCTAAACAAGTCACCCAAATCAGGAAATGGCTATAGATTGGTGCACGCTGATATTTTTCATTTTGTATTTGATCTGGTGATGTTCATTTGTTTGGTTTAAGGTGTCTTTATTGGGAAATTGGGCTGAAGCGCCTACTCGTAATGGGCAACAATAGTACTTCGATTTATGCATTTGTTTTAGTAAATTTTGGGTTTAGGTATATCTTTGCCCTAGTGTTGTTCTGAGATTAACTTACTTAACTTCTAGGCTGAGCAGATTGCTGCCTTTAATTTTCATGATTCAATGTAGTCAGTATTGAGTTTGCTTATGTAAAGTCGGAAGTTGGACATTCTGGCAGTGGGGTTAAGTTAAAATTTCTGATGGGGCCCTAATGGCCTACTTTCTGAAATATTTAGGTTCAAAACTTTCAAAACCCTAGTACATATTGTGGTTTGCTCAATAACTCTGTAAGTGAAGAATGACCCATGCATTTGTACAGTACCAAAAAATTTATGGTGTGCATACCAAGTTATGTCATGTTTAAAATCAATGTCCACACTCTCCTGGATTACATGCAATGCAAAAAAAGAAAAAGAGAAAAGATCTGAGCATACATATCTTTAGGAAAAAATCAGCACGAAACATGCTTTGATTTGAAAGAAATAACTTCTAAACATCTAAATGTAAGTATTACTAATCAAGATCCTGAGAGTTGCCACTAGCGTGCACTAAGTAATGATGTGCACTAGAGTGTGTGTGTGCGTGTCTGTGTGTGCTTATGTATGAGAGAGAGAGAGAGAGAGAGAGAGAGAGAGAGAGAGAGAGATGCGATGACAAGTAC
>NW_006499705.1:6701215-6719254 GCF_000471905.2 Amborella trichopoda | reverse complement strand
ATGTTTAATTGCTAATTAACATCCCATAAATTGTGATAATTCCGTATTCTTGAATTTCTATTAGAGTTTTTCTATACATATTAGATTGGCAATTATGCTAGAATGTCTTTACGAACTGCTACCTTTCTAAATTTGAGCCCAAAATATTTGATTGGTTCAAATGTTATTGAAAGTGACTGTTATTAATGGTGCCAGTGAGATTCATATTAATGATTTCAGTGATATGTTGAGTACATGATATTTGCTGCTTTCGAATGTTTAAAGAGATTTAAAAATAATTTAAGTATGCAAGTGGACTCATCCGGTTCGCCGGTGAGGTATAAGTGGACCTACCCGGGACAGCGGTAGGGATTAAGTGGATTCATCCGGTACGCCGGTGAGGTATAAATGGACTTGCAGGGATTAAGTGGACCTATCTGGGATGCCGATAGGGATTAAGTGGACCCATCAGGACGCTGATGGGGTATATAGGTGACCTACTTGGGACGCTAGTAGGGTATTTTGTGAAATCCTTTGAATTATGCACTGCCGTTAAAGTGTTATGTGCATTTCAATTATTTGGATTATACTTAATTATGCATTTATTGAAAGTGAAACTGTTGATGCATTTCTGTTAATAGATCTTCTTTTTGAAACTATTGATATCTTTCAACCATGATTATTTTTAGGATTATGATGATCACTTACTGAGTAGCCAAACTCATCAAACTATGGTAAACATTTTTTCAGGATAACTGCGGATTCATTTTGAGTGCTAGTCAAGATCAACCTTGGAAGATACTGTTGTTGTGCTAGCTTTCTTTATTTACTTTGTAAGACCTCGCCATTGTAAATTTGTCCTATCAAGAGATGTATATATGTTTTGTCTGTCACATCTCAGGAATATATGTATTGTAAATTCTTGGGGTGTGACAGTGCATCTCAACGATCTCTTGATCGCAATTTCCTCTTTTCAGGAGATGCCACATAGCTCCTTGTCCCTTGTCCTTTGTCTAACCCTCCTTGTGAGCATGTGATCGCCGCTTGTCTTTCCAATCCCGTGACACTAGGTGTCCTCCCTTCAGGTCTCCCTCTGGTCTTATTAAAGTAGCAAGCAACTGTCCGCCGCACATCCCTTTCCCTCTTTCCACTTGCTGACCCTACTGTTCCTCGGTTACCTTTTCTCAGCCCCTCCTCTACACGGATGGTGGACACATGCCCTCTCTTATCGTGCCCCTTTCCCCCATTTTCGCCCATCCAATCATATTGGTGCAAGTATTCACATG
Organism: Amborella trichopoda; assembly: GCF_000471905.2. The sequence goes on along the minus strand of NW_006499705.1, from coordinate 6,717,989 downwards.
CAAACTGCTCTTTCATCTCGTTCTTTCTAACCTCCTATACTCTCTCTACCCTCGCTTTCTTTGCCCTCTCTCTCTCCACCCTCTGTCAATGCCATCCCAAGCTTGCAACCCCTTCCTCCTGCACCCCTGCTCGGTATGCCCTCCCCTAGCCTTATTATTTCACCTCACTATTTTCCTCCTAATTCATCTCCTCCTCTTCTCTCTTCCCATCTCGTAACTGTGGCGGCACTATTGCCTCGCCTAATCAAGCGTTGATGTCGAGCCCTCCTACCCAGCTTGTTCACCAGATGGTTTCATGCACAAACCCTCTGTCAAGCCTATCCTTAGCCATCTATTCCACCCCTCAGGAGGTATTACTGGAAGCTCGGAAGAAAATGAAGGAAAATTGGGCAATCTTCTGGCGTCACCTCCCCCACGAGGTATTACAGGAGGCATGGAAAAGGCACTGAGCACGAGACTCAGATACCCTGGGGGATTCACAAGACACTATGTTAGTGGGTCAAGCCCGACTAGGATGCGCGTCAGAAGAGCCGCCTAAGAGTGACTTTAAAATAAAAGTAGAGTGATGAGGGGTGAAGAAAGAATAAGAGGAGAAATCAAAGGCCCTTCGGGGCGAGTCAAAGGTGATAGGCCTCACGGGAGAGATTTAACCAAGAGCACAGCCCCTTCTAAGGAGTGAGACGAGATAAGAAGAGAAGAAGAGGAAAAGCAAAAGGGGAAGGCAAGATAATTGAATAACCTCACTGCGTCACCTTCCCACATTCTAAAATTGTGCGTGCCATATGTCGAAACGTGCGTCTCGATGAATTGAACCACATTCTAAAATTTGGTCTCGATTGGGTTCAAGATGAAGAGGTTATGCGACTTGGAAGAAATCCCATTTTTGAAAAACACAATTTCCATTAATGGAAACTGGTTCTTTAAACCTCTCATGAATAGTGTAAGGCCTACCTATTTTGGGAAAGTCAGCCTTCAGTGGGTCCGAATGAGTCGAAACTTAATATTCTAAGGTTTTTGAGCCTTCTGAGTTCAAATGTTGTTGTATGGAAACTGGTTCTTTAAACCTCTCATGAATAGTATAAGGCCTACCTATTTTGGGAAAGTCAGCCTTCAGTGGGTCTGAATGAGTCGAAACTTGATATTCTAAGGTTTTTGAGCCTTCTGAGTTCAAATGTTGTTGTCTGACAACCAACTGAGGCCTCAACAGTATAGCTCCAATTATGCAGTATTTTGGGCATGTAAGAGAGCAACATTGCAAATGAAATATCGTTTTGATCTGCTTTATCGTTGTCGAATCGAGACAAAACTTAGTGGGCATGTATGTGACATCTAATGCTACCTTCTCATGCTTTTTGAGGTCGAGATGACACCTTTTCGAATTCGTCCAAAATTAGGCTTATTTGGTCAGGGGCTCTCATAGTCCCTAGGCGTTTTTGGTACCTGTGGGTCTACGTTGCTAATGGCTCCTCCTATATTCATATCGGGGATGCAAGTGTGTCAAAAATTCCCTACAACAGGGTCCGTATGGGAATGCTTTCTCTCCTCTCCCTTGCCTGGGCCCTCCTCAACCATCGCCTTCCTCCACTTAAGCCCTGCCCCTACTCGACCACCGCCTTCTTTCGCCCAACCCTCTTTCTCTCTAACCACTCCCCTCCCCCCTCCCCCCTTTACCATAGCTACTCCCACCTCATCCATAATAGAGCTCCCTCGCCCCTTTCGTCGTTCCAATTGAGGGGCCACATTCTTCACATATTGTGAAGGCCTTGAGGTCCTCTTGGGTGGGTCAATTCACCTTCCCCCCCCCCCCCCAACGACCTCAATGGTTTAGAGAAATGGAATAAGAAAGTTTGGGCCGTCTCAATCCTTACCTGCCTTGAGAATTTCTTCTCTTTCCCATATGAAGTCAGCCGTAATAATGCCCTGCAGGGACACCATTCTCGGTTCAATGGGGCATCTCTCGCCCTTTTTGCTTGGAATGAGAACTTGGGAGCCGTTTTTCCGCAAACAATTTGGCTCCAAGCCACCAACATCCCCATGCAGGAGTGGCACATTGACACTTTCAAAAAAATTGGGGACTCTTACTGCGCATTTAGCTCGATCCATTAGCGGTCCTCAGACACCCTACTTTTTGGATCAATCCAACTTCTCGTGGAATCGTTGGCGCCTTCCCTCATCCCGCCCTTCATTTGGCTGAAGTTAATGGCCTCTTCTTCCACATTCCCTTGGCCTGGGTCCTTCGCCTCTCCCCATCGTCGATCCTCCTCTGTTTGGATCATGTTCCTCAGTACACCAGGATCGATGGACCAAGGTCTCACATAGAGGGCAGCTAAGAAATCACCGTCAGCGTCCAAGTTTCGATTGTGCGGCAAACTTTGCCCCAGGAGCATCACCACCTCTCGAGCCTCCTATCATTAAGGCCGATGGGACGACAGGTGGCTGCACAAACCCCATTTCCCAAGGCAATTCATCCATGGCCTTAGAGCAGGTGGCTCTACCTCCCCATCTAGAACAGTCACGTGGCTCCTTCTCGATTGTCCCCCATCGATCCTCCCTTGGCGTGCATCTCAACGATCTCTTGATCGTAGTTTCCTATTTTCAGGAGCTGCCACATGGCTCCTTATCCCTTGTCCTTTGTTGCACCACTCTTGGTGGGCATGTGATCGCTGCTTCCCTTCCCAATCAACTCTCCCTTCCACCTTCGTTTCCCTCTTTTTCACTTGTTGACCATGTTGTTTCTTCAGTTGCCTTTTCTCAACCCCTCTGTAACATGGAAGGTGTACACGTGCCCTCTCCTCTCGTGCCCCTTCCCCCCCTTTTTACCCATCCAATCGTGTCCACATGCAGAATGCTCCTTTATCTCGTTCTGCCCAAGCTCTTATACCCTCTATACCCTTGCTCTCTTTCCCCTCTCTCTCTCCACCCTTTCTCTATGCAATCCTAGGCTTGCAACCCCTTCCTCCTGCACCCCCTCTTTGTATGCCCTCCCCTAACCTCATTAGTCCACCTCACCATTTTCCTCCTAATTCATCTCCTCCTCTTCTCTCCCACCATGTCCCAACCTTGTTGGCACCATTGCCTCACCTAATTCAGCTTCGATATCGAGGCCTACCCAGCCTGTTCACCAGATGCCTTCATGCACAAGCCCTCATTCAAGCCCATTCTTAGCCATCTATTCCACCTCTCAGCCTTCCTCTTAACCCTTAATTCTACCTCAACCTCCTACTCCCCCTGGCTGCCATTCTTTTCACATTTCCCCTTTTGAAGGTCCCCTCCCCCCTTTGCTACCGTACAATCTTAGTGAAGAGTATCTTTCTCCCCTACCCACACATCTTTCCCTCCCCTTTGATAACCCCTCTTCTTCCTATTCCTCAAACTCTTCTTCACTGGCCTTTGTGGACTCTAGCTTAATGAACGAAATCGACCAAGCCCAAGGCAATCCTCACAAGAACCTTTCAATGATGGGCTTCCTGTTCAACGGCCCACATGAAGCCCGTGAAGCCTTCGTCAATGCTGATAGCGAATCTAGACACCAGTCTAAATCAAAGAATGTTAAAGGTAAGGCTCCCTCTACCAATTTAAGAGCATCCCAAGAGCTATACAACTCTATGTCAAAGTAAGGTATGAGAAAGGAGAACCCTCAGCTAAGGTCCTCCCCACTCCCTTTGCTCCTCGGCATTCTCGCCGCTCGACCATGAGTGTCATTCGCCCCTTATCTTTGCAATGAAGATCTTTATTTGGAATATAAGGGTTTGGGCCACCCAGGAAAATGGAAAAATATTCGTCAATTTGTTTTACAGTATTCTCCCTCTCTTCTTGGCTTGGTGGAAACCAAACTTCCTTCCCACACCCTCTCCCAAATTCGGAATATTTGGGGCTTTCCCCTACCAGTGGTTAGCTCTGGATGCAATAGGACCTTTTGGCGGTATCTGGGTCCTTTGGGACCCTTCTCACAACACCTTAATTGCCTCTCATATTGGCAAGTTCTCTGTCATAGTGACCCTAGCTAGGACCACTGATTCCCTCCATTGGAAATGCATTGTGGTCTATGGACCACAAGAAGACAACGAGAAATTGGCCGTTTTGAAAGAGTTACAGTCTTTGATGACCCTCCCTTTTTCTAAGTGGTGTGTAGGAGGTGATTTTAATCTCACCAGATGGTCTCATAACAGTCTTCTAGACATCCTGTTGGAAGGAGCAGAGTTCAGTTGGTCTAGTCATTCTGCTAATCCAAGCCTCTCAAATTTAGATAGATTTCTAATCCCTCTCGAGTGGGATCATGAGTTTCCTGACACCCACTCTCTGGTGCTTCCCAAGCCCACCTCAAATCATAGATCTATCCTGCTAGATACCCAGTCCCTTCCTCGAGGGCCTAAGCCTTTTTTCTTTGAGTTGTCATGGCTCTAAGAGCCCAGCTTCCCCCTCCTGTCCGTAACCATTGGGAGTCTTTCTCCCCCCTCGTGAATGGGTGGGCCGGTTTTATCTTGTAGAAAAAGCTTCAAATGCTCAAAGTTTTCCTGAAATCATGGAGTTCACAACTCCCTGGAAACTTCTGATACCAAAACGATTCCCTTTTGAGGTCTATTCAACACTGGGACTCCATTGAAGAACTTGGACCTCCCTCCCCTTCAGCTAGATTCTCGATCCATCCATAAACGTGATTACCAGTTCCTCCTAAAGAAAGAAGAAATTTATTGGGCTCATCGGCCCAAAGTCAGATGGCTCAAGCTTGACAACCAAAATACAACTTATTTCCACAAGATAGCCAACTGTCAAAGAAGGGAGAACTGTATTACCCACTTCAAGGTGGAGGACCAGATTGTTGACCATCCCAATCTCATTGAGGCAGCGGTTGTCGAATATTTTTCCAAGCTTTTCTCTTCCCCTTCTAGTCCTAGGCCAGTAATGGCGGACCACCCCTTCTCTTCTATTTCTTCCGAATCTGCAGCCTCTTTGGAAAGCCCTTTTTTGGAGGACAAAGTACTCCAAGCCATTAAAGACCTTAATGGATTTCCCCATAGCCCTCTTCAAAGTCTTTTGGGATACCCTTAGGACTGATATTGTGGCTTTCTTTTCTGAATTTCACTACTATCCATAAGGCGATGAATGCCACTTTCATTGCCAAGATCCCCAAGGAGGGAGCAAAAGAGCTTAAAGACTTCAAACCCATTAGTCTGATTAATACTTCCTACAAAATTCTCTTAAAGGCCTGGCTTCCCGTCTTAAACGTGTCCTTGGTCAGGTGATCTTATCGCCCCAAGGGACCTTTGAGAAGGAGCATCAGATTCTTGATGGGGCTCTAATAGCACACGAGTGCATCCATTCCCATTGTAGAGCAAAAATCCCAGACTTGGTAAACAAAAAGCTTATGATGATGAGACTTTGTCCAGAATGCCATTTGGCTCTCTATGGTTGAGATGGATACAAGGGTGTATTTCAAAACCCCAATTTTTGGACCCAATAAATGACACATCTAAGGTTTACATTCATGCTTAGAGAGGGCTCTGCCAAGGGGACCCCCTTTCACCCTTCCTACTTGCCATAGTGGCTGAGGTGTTCAGTGCCTCACTATCTCGTGTGTACAACACGGGACGCATTTAGGGTTTCCAAGTGGGTAGGTGGGGTCTCTCTATATTCCACCTCCAATATGTCGAGTGGCACCTGGCTTCATGAAAAGGGAGAGTCCTTTCACCAAGCTGCAAAGCAACCCTTATCAAGGCCACAATTTCCAGTATTTCCCTTTTCTTTATGTCCTTTTTCTTTATGGTCGTAGTCGCTAGACTGGAAAAACTCGTGAGGGCTCTAAGGCTTCTCATTGAAGGGGCAAGTGAAGAAAGTCAAGCCCCAAGCATGAGAGCTTATGTATGTAGAAGAGTCTATCAATTGAAAAACCTACTGAGGCTATGATTGACACTGGGGCGACGCACAACTTTGTGGCAGATCAAGAGGCTCGCTGGCTGAACCTCAGTGAAGGTACTGGATGGTATCTCCCTAAAATCAAATACTTGCGGGTGTCGTTCAGCCTCCTTTCAAGGGAAGAGAGGCTAGAACTTGTCGCGCTCCCTCCCTCACTTACCTCTGACAATGAGGCGAGAATTGAATCAATTACTTGTTTCAGTTAGCTTGCTCTCAAACTAGCCGTACTCGAACCGACCTCATAGACACGATGAAACTCGATTCCTTGTTCACCTCCTCGTCACCCGCACCCGCTTTACTACTCCTTGCTAGTTTCTTTTGTCTGACCCCATAACCCTTCCTCTGCGATGGCAGAAAGCATTACTGGTCCACCTAATGCGAGATCTTGGAACCACAATTTCAAGAGACTCTTAGTTGACCACAAGCTTCACCAGTTTTTGAATCTCTCGGTCTTGCTCGATTCGATATTTTTCTCCCACATGCAATGACAAGATTGTCTGATCGCCCTCTTCGTCAGGTTTATTCACAGTTGCTTCATTTTACTGAAGCTTATAGTCCCTGCCTTCTCCTCCCCTCTCAGCCTTTCCCTCTATAGCCACCATGGCGTGGTGCTCCTTTTTGCCCTCAAAATCCAGCTTATTACTTGGATAGCACTCTATGAAAGGGCTTTGACACTTGATCAACTACAGCAAAGGGGTACACATTTTCCTAATAGGTGCGCCATGTGCCTCAATGCTGAACAAACCAGTCAACATCTATTTCTTAATTGTGAGGTTGCCTTGGCCCTTTGAACCGACCTTCTTCTTCTATTCAAGTGGCTGTGGGTCATTCCCCAATTGATCCCTCACCTCTTCTCCTTATGCCTTAGAACTCTCCTTGGAAAAATTCAGGAAATCTTTTACGGAGTGCTTCCATCTCAGCTACTCTTTGGACCATTTGAATTGAGAAGAATAATAGGATCTTTAGTGAGGAGAGAGCCTCTACGTCAGCTCTTATTGAAAAAAGGAGGTCACTTATCACATTCTGGGCCCTAAACCTCCCAATCTTCTCCATCTTCTCCTTTTCGGATCTTCACCAAAATTGGCAAGCATTGCTGCACCTAAGTACCCACAGGATTCCTCGAGCTTCTTTATGAAGGACACCAGACCTTGGGCCATCTGATAGCTGCTCTCTAGGCAACCAGAGCTCCTCAGGCATTGGATGCCTGTTTAGGAATTTTGAAGCCCTGATCCTCCTTTCTTGTGCTCTGCCTATCAGGGTCAAGGACTCCACATTTGTTGAGGCCAAGTCTCTACTCAGAGGTCTCAGAAGATTTAATCATCTTTGGAGCAGAAAGGTGTAGGTAGAGGATATTCCAGCAACACTATCGCTTCGGCTTCTGGCAATGCCCTCTGCCCTTGGAGACTAGATAACATTTTTGTCGAAATTGGCCACATTTGCAGCAGTATCCAAGTCTCTTGGAGACACACACATAGGAATTGTAACGCTGCGGCAGATGCACTAGCAAGGGAGGGAGCTAGTCTCAACTATCCCTAGGGGAATTTGGACCCCCCTTAGTGCTCACCTCATTTTTGGATCTATTGCAAAGATTCTCGGACCCTCAAGGCTTCCTGTATAGGGCACCCTGTTTTGGGAATTGCCTAATTTTTGTTAGTAATTATCTATACAATCAATACAAAAGTCAACTTCCTCCGGGAAAAAAAAGAAGGTTGGTTGACTAATGGAGAACATGTTGATTTATTGCATTTGGGTTTTATGCCCAGAGGATTCATTGGAAGGTTCAGAACTTTTTAATACTAGATCTTTCTATTCGTTTTCTGTTCACCTTGAATTTGGTTAGATGTTCATATTTCTGCCTCTTTTTGTCAGTTTTTTATTTCTTGTGTGTTTGTTTGGTGGTGGTGGTGGTGGTGGTGGTGGGAGTGTAAGAGAGAGAGAGAGAGAGAGAGAGAGGAGAGGGATTCATAGATGATATGAATTGCATCTCAAGACATTGATATTTTAGTTGACTTGGGATTTGATTTCTGCCCATAGTATGATGGCAAATTGCTAATAAAACATTTGTGAGTATGAAACTTTGGGATTAGTCATTATTTTGAACAGGGACCACAAAAGTATATTTAGCCATTGAATATGGAAAATGAGGCTTTATGTACTGTTTGTTTGCCTTTTGCTAGCTGCATTATAGATATTTGTTGTTTGTTTTTTTAAACAAGGTGGTTTCTCAGTTATCTCTTTTATTAAATCAATGTAATGTTTTGTAGGTGGTAGAGCTGGGATTTACCCTAGCAGCACTTGCTCATGTTTGACACAATGCCATGACGGATGAAAAGAACAGTAAGTTATGCCAGCAGTGGTGGTCTGGCTGTTCAAGCATTTCAGGCATATTTTCAGCTTAGCAGCCTTTGCTACATGAGGCTTGTGTGCTTGCTGTACAGGTACTATTTAATATTGTTGTTGATCCCCTTAGGCTGGAGGAATATCTAAATAACTGATTAAAGCTCATATCGTGAAATTGGAGAATTCTGTGTATTGTAGTCTCTAGTGGTATTTGCCATTATAAGTAATCTTGTAACCATTTATCACCATTTCCTCGTATTCTTTCCATCCTACCATGTATGTGATTAAAGCACCTATTCATTATACATAATCTCATATCTATATTTTTTTCAGCAGTTTTATCCCAACCATATCCACAATCCTAATATTACTTTGTAATTGTGCAAGCCTCTGTCTCTCTCTCCCTTACATGCCGACACACACGTGCACCTGCACATTTGCACAAACAAAATGAAAAATAACTATTGCTACCCATGAAAGAAGTATTAAGCACATTTACATGTAGAATATTTGCTTATGGGTTTTTTTGTTAAGTATATATAAAACAATAAAAAGTATACAAAGAGACCATTTACTTTTTGTACAGGAGGTCACAATCATTTATGTCCCTTAGATCTCAAATTGGATGGTTGTAGGAGTGTCATTAGATAAACTCAAAGTTTGGAAAAAAAAATTCTCGGACTTTATGATCCACCCTAAGCCATCAAATTTGACATCCAACGAGTAGAAGAGTAAAAGTAATTGTGACCCCCTTATACAAAAAGTAAATGGTTTCTTTTACAATCCCGAGAACATTTGCTCCTTGCGTGATCAATATTGTTTGTTGATATCAATCGACGATTTGACTTGGGCATATGTGTCTCCTATTTTGTCTAAATATGCATGGAAATTTTCAAATTTTGAATACTCGTTACACTCATGGTTGAGTGAATATATGATTATATTACCTAATTTTGATTTCTTTTTTTTCCATGTACCCCTAGCAAAATAACTAATCTTGAATTTTTTGCATTAGGAACATGCATGCTTTGGAATTTCACCGCCATCATCATGCATGGAGGACATATCACTTTTATTGAAGTCCATCCCGAAGTATACTATAGAGGTGAATGCAAATTGTAGAGTTAAAAGTTCCTGAACTCTGAGTGATCTGGGCTGACCTGATTGCTGATTGGCAAGCATGGGAAGAAGTGAAGGACATGTCCATCTTTGATGCCATAAAACAAGTTGTTCATTTCCATGGAAGATGCTGAATAAAGAGAGTTGCTAGCCCCACCTGCACCTCCTATTTCCTAACGTTCAATAATCGAAGGCATCGATACATTTATCAGCGAGTCATGGAAGGACCCTCTGCTGCAACATGGAGAGCTTGCTCTTGTGCGCATGTTTTGCTCGATTTGCCAAGGTTCTCATTTGAAACTGAAAGAATTAAATTGGCATTAGCAATTGCTTTTAAAAAGCCACATTTTCATGTTCTCTTGACATTCGAAGCAAGCCAGTGGCTTTGTAGAAGCCTCTTTTTCTGTTTTTTACATCTTGTATATATTTTGCCTTGATTATATAATAACTTTTTGGAGAAGGATGAAGATGAAGGTTTCACTGTGTGGGTGTGTTGATTGGCATGTATTTCTGCTCATTTGTTCCAGTCTGGTCTTTCCTCTGACTCTGAGATATGAGTTTGGTTGCTTTGCTTTAGTATCAAATAGGCTATGAATATTCCTGTGTGTATCTTTATACACACACATCTTATTTCTGATTGGTGATTTTAGAAACCTATAATCCAAAATTTTGGACAACCTTTTGCCCTTATATTTATTGAAATACGTCTTTTACTTTCTATAAAACCAATGGAGGGCATTGAATATAATTGTGATGCTCCAAATTATCTCGAAATGACGCAATGAGATTCTCATGTGCTTAACAAAGGTAGCATTGCAAGTGGCACACTTAGAACAATGACTTTCCCATTTGATATTCTATCCTTGTCCAAGAACAAGAAGAGAGAGAGAGACTGTAGATTTTGTAAAGAGAAAGAAGCTTGAGCGCAATTTAACATAACCAACAAAATTGGTGCCATTATTAAAATAACTTCATAAGTGAAAAATCCTATGCCATCAACAATAAAGAAAGAAGATTGGTCTAATAGCAAACAGAGCATTTTACAAGATGAGAGACTTTATGGAAAGAAAGGACTTGAAAGAAGCCATACTCTCTGCCTCTATTGCAAGAGATCATATTACCTCTTCTGTCTCTCTAGAAAAAAAGCATACTTAAAAAGTTACAGGGAAGAAGTTTTTTTTATAAAAAATGAAGTACGGATATATATATATATATTTAAATATAATTTTTTGAAAAAACTTGGCATTCTTAAAAGATTTAAAAAATCAGAGATTTTTTTGAAACTCGCGTTTTAGATGATGACTTGCTAGCTTGGGGGTTCAAGTTTGGGCCTCGTAAGTTCGGGGTTAAGGAAATTGGGGTTTCTAATTTTTTATGATCAATATTAGAGCATGCAGGAACTGGGTTAATTTTTTATGATTAATTTTTTATGATCAATAATAGAGCATCCAAGAGGAAGAGAGAAAACTGAGGGCTTTAGAGAGAAACTGTGTGAGAGCCAAGAAAAGAGTTAAACATATAAATATATTTTTTAATAATGTAATGGGACTCAGCTCATATCGGCTCGGCTCAGCCAATAATGACAAATATCAGCTCGGCTCGGCTAAATTCGGCTTGTTGTTGATCCCGTTAGGTTGGAGGAATATCTAAATAACTGATTAAAGCTCAATTCGTTAAATTGGGGAATGCTATGTGTATTATAGTCTCTGGTGGTATTTGCCATTATAAGTAATCTTGTAACCATTTATCATCATTTCCTCTTATTCTTTCCATTCTACTATTTATGTGATTAAAGCACCTATTCACTGTACATTCTCTTATATCTATATTTTTTTCAGCACTTTTATCCCATTATTCCCCTCTCCTTATCCCCAGCAGCTAAAGCAAAACCATATCCATATTCCTAATATTACTTTGTAATTGTGCAAGAGCCTCTCTCTCTCTTTCTCTCTCTCCCTCTACATGCCGACACATACGTGCACGTGCACAATTGCACAAACAAAATGAAAAATAACTATTGTTGCGCATGAAAGAAGTATTAAGCACATTTACATGTAGAACATTTGCTTTTGGGTTTTTTAGTTAAGCATATATAAAACAATAAAAAAGTATACAAAGAGACCGTTTACTTTTTGTACAAAGATGTCACAATCATTCATGTCCTTTAGATTTCAAATTGGGTGGTTGTAGGAGTGTCCTTAGATAAACTCAAAGTTTGAAAAAAAAAATTCGCGAACTTTGTGACCCACCCTAAGGCAACAAATTTGACATGCAATGAGTAGAAATAATTGTGACCCCCTTATAGAAAAAGTAAATGGTTTCTTTGTATACAATCCCGAGAACATTTGCTCCTTGCATGACCAATAAGGTCTGTTGATATCAATTTACAATTTGACTTTGGCATAGGTGTCTCCTATTTTATCTAAATATGCATAGGAATTTTCAAATTTTGTGTTTTTCATATTACCGAAGTGATTTTCAAATTTTCAAATTTTCATATTAGCGAAGTATTTCTCAAATTTTCATATTTTGTCTAAATATGCAAGAGATCATATTACCAAAGTGTTTTTCATAAAAACATGAAGTACTTATATATATTGTTTTTGTTAAAAGATATGATTTTTTGAAGATCTATTGAAAAAATTCAGACTTCTTAAATGATTTCAAAACTCAGAGGTTTTTTCAAAACTCGTGTTTTGAAGGATGACTTGGGAGCTTGGGGGTTCATGTTTTGACCTTGTAGGTTCAGGGTTAAGAAAATTGGGATTTTAAATTTTTTATGATCAATAATAGAGCATCCACGAGGAGGAGATTGAAAGTGAGGGTTTTAGAGAGAGAAAGAGCCAATAAAAGAGTTAAAAATTTGAGCTTATCTAAGAAAATTTATTTTTATGATATCTAAATAGTTTTCTATATTTTTATTGATAGCTTTTGATGCTAAATATTAATATATTTTTTCTTCTAATTTTTAACGAATTTTTAGAAATGTTTTTTGGTTTTTATAAGGCTAGTTTGAGCTTAAATGTTGTGGGGTTAGTTATACTCAGCTTGTATCGGCTCGATTCAGCCAAAGATGATGAATATCGGCTCGGCTCGGCTAAAATCAGCTCAGCTCGGCTAGATTCGGCTCGGCTCAGCTATATTAGGTTCAGCTCGGCTCAGCTCAGCTAGATTCGGCTCGGATAAGCTAACTTCACGTAAATTTATAATGGAACTGAGCTGAGCCGAATAATATAAGCCGAGCTGAGCCGATACCAGCTGAGCCGAGCTGATATAAACCGAGCCGAGCCGATATAAGCCGAGCCGAGCCGATATCAGCAGAGCCGAGCCGAGATCAGCAGAGCCGCACCAACCAACCCAGCCAGTTCGTCCACAACCTCCGTTTACATGAAAAAAAAAAAAAAAAAGGGGGGGCTAAACCAACGCGTTCACCTTTTTTTCTGCTCAGTGTCCCTGTGTAAAATGGGAGATTAGTTTGAGGATTGGGATTTTGAGAAACTTCTTCACTGCTTTAGGTTTTATGTGTCATGATAAATTGATTGTGGTTTGTTTTCTGACCACTATGATAATAAATAAATGGAATGGCAGCTGCTTCAATTGTTGAGAGAAAGAGAAGTACATTTGTACCAGTTAGAGAGAGAAAGATTTGCATTCTTTGAGAGAGAGAGAGAACATAAAGAGATTGTTTTAAAACACATGGAAGAAGGAACAAGTGGAAAAGGAAAAGATGCAGTAGTTCTCTTTCTAGCTGATTATCAATTAAGAGGATAAGGGGTTTGCTTTCCTTTTCCTACACGAGAGAGGGAAAATGCCTGGCCAGAAAAGAAAGGAGCAAAAGGGCATATGCTAGCATCCTGACCTCCACCACTTCCTTGGGCTCACTCTTTAATAAAGGTGTATCTGATGCGAGAGGAATTTGAGTTGCTTGACCTCTTGTTTTCATTTCTTTCAGGTTCTTAATAAAGTTTTTGCTTTTAGATAAATACAACCACAAGAATTAGAATGAAAGATATCCATCAGAAAGTTGCTTTTAGATAAATATAACCACAAGAATTAGGATGAAAGAAATCCATCAAATAGAGCACACAATGCAGTGGACAACAAAAGCAACCCTTGACAAAACCAAACTAAAGTTTGGTAATTTGGATGCAATTTATGAAGAAACTGTTGACCAAGTAGTTCAGCTGGAAATATGCAGTATATCACATTGCAAATAGAGGGGGCAAACCAGATGTTGCCACTTCCTCATTGGTTCCTGAGTCCTTTGGCAACTATCGATGCCACTGAGAGTATAGATTTTGCCAGGAGTGGACATTTCTTTCTGTTGGGTCTTGAAGCTATATCTGCATTATGCTCTGAAAATCCAAGTTCACCAATTTTACATGTTCCTTTGGTTTAGAAATTACATGCACTGTCCATGGTTTTCCTCAAAAGAAATGACATTCTTGAAGAGAAGCAAACCAGAGATACATTCAAAACTTTACACGACATGTATGGGCAACGTCTGGACAAACTGAGACAACCCGAAGTCGTTCCTGAAAATGAAAAATCCTCTGGTGTATATAGCAAAAAAATCCTTTACTTCGTAAAAGAGGTCCATGAAAGTTATGGCTCATTTATTGAGATCCCCATTGAGCAATTCAGTGTTGTATCCTATGGTGATGTACCGTTTGGCCAGCAATTAGGTGTATATCTCCACCGTACCGTAGAAGTGTCAGTCAGACTTACTGCATCGAAAGCACTATCCAATGCCCATATTTTGGAACTTTTGCCGCCTATAAATGATTGCATTGTCGAGATTGAAGGATATCTGATCCCTTTTAAGGTACTGGATTGGACTTCTGTTTGCTTCCATGCCCCAACTTTACTTCATACTGGCATCCTTTGACAAAGCTCTGTCTCTGACTTATGTTGTGCACTGTTTTTTAGTGAGATAAAGAGAAGTGCATTTGTAAATAGTTAGAGAGATGAATGTTTGCATTCTTTCAGTGAGAGAGAGAGAACATAAAGAGATTGTAACAAAAATACAAATAGAAGAAGGAACAAGTGGAAAAGGAAAAGGTGCAGTGGTTCTCTCTCTCTCTCACTAACTGATCATCAATCAAAAGGATAAGGGGCATATCTGTGCAAAGTTTGAATGTGCATCTGTGTAACTCTGATAAGGCTACTGTTTAATTTCTAGAGAATCATCGATGCACTTCAATTTTCAGCTTTTCTGCTGCCCGACTTATGTCCGTACTCATGCTGCTCGATGTAGCCACCCTTCAGCTTACTATTATCTCCCAAATAAGAAAAATAAAATTGTAAATCTGTCTCTAGGTATCTTTGTGGAGGCAGAGGGAGACCAACTGGTCTTGACCCTATGTAAAGTGGGAGATTAGTTTGAGCCTTTGAGGATTGGGATATTGAGAAACTTCTTTACTGCTTTAGGTTTTATGTGTGTTGAGAAAATGATTGTGGTTTGTTTCTTGACCACTATGAGAATAAAATAAATAGAATGGCAGCTGCTTCAATTGTTGAGAGAAAGAGAAATACATTTGTACCAGTTAGACAGAGCGAAAATGCCTGGCCAGAGAAGAAAGGAGCAAAACGGCATATGCTAGCATCCTGACCTTCACCACTACCTTGGGCTCACTTTTTAATAAAGGTATGCGAGAGGGGCTCACTCTTTAGTAAAGGTATGCGGGAGGAATTTGAGTTGCTTGACCTCTTGTTTTCATTTCTTTCAGGCTCTTAGTAAAGTTTTTCCTTTTGGAACTTTTGCTGCCTATAAATGATTGCATTGCCGAGATTGAAGGATATCTGATCCCTTTTGACGTACTGGATTAGACTTTTGTTTGCTTCCATGCCCCACTTTACTTCATACTGGCATCGTTTGACAAAGCTCTGTCTCTGACTTATGTTGTGCACTGTTTTTTAGTGAGAGAAAGAGAAGTACATTTGTAAATTGTTAGAGAGATAAAGGTTTGCATGGAGAGTTTCCATCTCAGCCACTCTTGGAAAAATTAAAGAAATCTTTTATGGAGAGCTTCCATCTCAGCCACTTTTTGGACCACTTGAATTGAGAGGAATAATAAGATCTTTAGTGAGGAGAGAGCCTCTACCTCAGCTCTTATTGAAAAAAGGAGATCACTTGTCACATTCTGGGCCCTAAGCCTCCCAAGCTTCTCCATCTTCTCCTTTTCAGATCTTCACCAAAATTGGCAAGCATTGTTGCACTTAAGTACCCACAAGATTCCTCAAGCTTCTTTATGAAGGACACCGGAACCCGGGGCCATCTGATGGCTGTTCTCTAGGTAACCAGGGCTCCTCAGGCATTGGACGCCTTTTTAAGAATTTTGAAGCCCCGATCCTCCTTTCTTTTGCCTTGCCTATCGGAGTCGAGGACTCCACATTCGCTAAGGCCAAGTCTCTACTCAAAGGACTCAGAAGATTTAATCAATCAACATCTATTTCTAAATTGCGAGGTTGCCTTGGCCCTTTGGACCGACCTTCTTCTTCTATCGAAGTGGCTGTGGGTCATTCCCCAATCGATCCCTCACCTCTTCTCCTTATGCCTTAGTACTCCTTGGAAAAATTCAAGAAATCTTCTATGGAGAGCTTCCTTCTCAGCCACTCTTTGGACCACTTGAATTGAGAGGAATAATAGGATCTTTAACTAGGAGAGAGCCTCTACCTCTTCTCTTATTGACAAAAGTAGGTCACTTGTCACATTCTGGGCCCTAAACCTCCCAAGCTTCTCCATCTTCTCCTTTTCAGATCTTCACCAAAATTGGCAAGCGTTGTTGCACCTAAATATCCACAGGAATCCTCAAGCATCTTTATGCTGGAACCCGGGGCCATCTGATGGCTGCTCTCTAGGCAACCAAGGCCTCTCAGGCATTGGATGCCTTTTTTGGAGACTAGATAACATTTTCGTCAAAATTGGCCACATTTGCAGCAGTATCCAAGTCTCTTGGAGACACACTCATAGGACTTGTAACGCTGCGGCAGATGCACTAGCAAGGGAGGGAGCTAGTCACAACTATCCCTTGGGGAATTTGGACCCCCCTTAGCTCTCACCTCATTTTTGGATCTATTGCAGAAATTCTCGGACCCTCAAGGGTTCCTGTATAGGGCACCCTGTTTTGGGGCTTGCCTAATTGTTGTTTGTAATTCTTTATACAATCAATACAAAAGTCAACTTCCTCAAGGAAAAAAAAGAAGGTTGGTTGACTAATGGAAAACATGTTGATTAATTGCATTTGGGTTTTATGCCTAGAGGATTCACTAGAAGGTTCAGAACTTTTTAATACTAGATCTTTCTATTTTGTTTTTGTTCACCTTGAATTTGGTTAGATGTTCATATTTCTGCCTCTTTTTGTCAGTTTTTTATTTCTTGTGTGTTTGTTTGGTTGGGGGG